>JAJJWW010004285.1:0-129002 GCA_023531295.1 Papaver armeniacum
TGGTGATGCCCTGGGGTGCCCCTTAATAATTTGGGTACCCCTTATCCGTAGCGAGGGTCCGAATAGTAGGTGTCCTCCAACGCAACTTTTCGAGGCGATTTTTCCAAAAATGTTTATTGGCCAAAAATACCTACACACATAAAACACCATAATAAGTACAAAAATGAGCACTATCAATATAAAGAATCGAGACAAATTAGACACAAAAATGTGTCTATCAGTACTGCGAGAAACATTTAGTGTGGCAGATTGAACCTGAGTAAGAGAGGATGAATTTATACCTTGCTGCTGTTCCTCCTGCCTCACAAGATTATAAAGTTTGGATGCTGATGGCAATGGTTCCATCAACAAACACTGGCTGCGCAATGCAGAGAAGCGATCATGCAGTCCCTATAAGAATTCCATGGCTCTATCTTGGGCATGGTGATCAACAAAATCTTTTCATGCACCACAGATGCAAGGTTGAATAGGTCTGAATGAATCAAGTTGATCCCACAACGTCTTGATTTGAGTAAAGTACATCGCAACATTGTTATTCTCTTGTTTCAGAGATGAAATTGATTGCTTCAGGGCAAATAATTTTGGGGCATTGGCATGAGAAAAACGATTCTTAATCTCCAACCATTGTGCACGTGCAGATGGAAAAGCCATGATACTGGATCTCATAACTGGATCGACTGAGTGTTCAACCCTGCTACCAACCAAATCGTCTGCACGAGTCCAATGTAGAAGATCAGTTGGATCCGTGGGTTTGGTAATGGTGCCATCTATGTAACCTAGTTTGGCTTTGGCACTTAGGGCTTTTCGAATACCTCTCTCCCAGATGCAATAGTTATCATCTCTAAGGAGAGGAGTGAATATGACAGTGGTTGGGTTATCAGCTGGGTGTACGTAATAGGGACTCGATGGAGGAAGAACTGAATCTCTATTATGTGTTGATTCACTGGTAGATGGAGGGATTTGAGTATCATCTTCACCAGGCTTGATGACGCAGTTGTAGATAAAAGAGAAAAAAAAAATCTAACCTAGCTCTAGATTACCATGTAGAAATATGGCTTTAGGGTTTTAGCTCACACAATTGTGTTGAGAGTTACTTGACTGATATGTTTGTATACACGGTTACATCAGTAAAGAGATCAGGTTTACAACAGAAATATGCACAAGACCAGGTGCAGCTAAGACTAAACAAAGTGCTGAAGAATAGGCAAAGTATGGGAGTTACAGCAGAAGAATAGAATGACTAAGTTATAGTACAACAGACTTGTAATCGTGACAACTTGTACGTGTGAAGTTTAATACCCCCTCAAGTTGGAGCGTTAGAGCCTGAACGAACGCCCAACTTGCCCACTAGTCGACCAAATTGTGGACTCCCAGAGGTTTAGTGAAGACGTATGCCAGCAGATCAGAAGATTGTAGATGTTTTGGGAGAATCAATCCACTTAGTAACTTTACACGAACAAAGTAACAATCAATCTCAATGTGTTTGGTACGTTCGTGAATTACAGGATTCTGAGCAATATGAATTGCTGCTTGACTATCACAGAAAGCTGATAGGGAGAGTACATGGAAAATGCATGTATTTAAAGAGATAAACTAACCATTGAAGCTCGGCGGTTAGATTGGCCAAAGCACGGTATTCGGCTTGCAGAGGAACGAGCCACGGTAGGTCGTTTCTTGATTTCCATGAAATTGGACTGTCACCTAAGGTAATAAAATATCCAGTGGTAGAACGACGAGTCATAGGACAGCCAGCCCAATCAGAGTCTGTGTAAATAGAAGGAGAACTGGATGAGGACATGAATATACCATGTCCAATTGTGCCTTTGAGATATCTTAGAATGCGATGAGCAGCATCCATATGACCGGATCTTGGATGTTGCAAGAATTGGCTCAGATAATTAACTGAGTATGTAATATCTGGTCGTGTTACTGTTAGATATAACAAACGACCTATTAAACGACGAAAGCAGCTTGGATCAATTAATTCCGTACCATCGGTAGGAAGCAACTTGAGTTTTGAATCCATTGGAAAGGCTGATGTACGAGCCCCTGTGAGGCCATAATCCTTAAGGATATCAAGAATATACTTTCTTTGACATAGAAATATACCCTTTGATGAGCGAGAAACTTCAATGCCCAAAAAATACTTCAAACAACCAAGAACTTTGATTGAAAAATGAGAAGCAAGACGCAATTTGAGAGAATTAATGAAGTTATCATCTGTGCCAGTGATGATAATATCATCAACATAGACAAGAATAAAAATAGAGGTTGTACCTTGATGATATGTGAAAAGAGAATTATCACATAATGATTTGGTAAAACCTTCAGATAATAAAACTGAAGAAAGATTTGCAAACCATTGACGAGAAGCTTGCTTTAAACCATAGAGAGATTTTCTGAGTTTGAAAACTTTGGACTCACCCGGACGTGCCATACCTGGTGGAATCTTCATGTAAATTTCTTCATCCAGATCCCCTTGAAGAAACGCATTGTTTACATCAAGTTGATGAACATACCATCCCTTAATAGCGGCAATAGATAATAAGACACGAAGAGTAACCAACTTCGCCACTAGGGAAAATGTATCATAGTAGTCTATACCCTCTTGTTGAGTGTAGCCTTTGGCTACTAGTCGAGCCCTGTAACGTTCCACGGTGCCATCAGCATTGAACTTGATTTTAAAAATCCATTTGCAGCCAATGGCTATTTTACCAGGTGGTAAATCGACTAATATCCAAGTATTATTAGCCTCCAAAGCAATGATTTCTTTGGCCATGGCGGCGCGCCATTTAGGACATTTATGTGCCTGTGAGAATGATCTTGGTTTGTCAGTTACAATGACGGAAGCTAAAAAAAACTTTGTGTGAAGGAGTAAATTTGTCAAACGGCAAATAATTTGTCATTGGATACGGTATATGATTAGTGGTCATGAGTAAAATATGGGTGACTCGAAGGTACATGATGAATTCGAAATTTCTCAGCATGTTTAATCGCATTAGCCCGTTCTACTTTAATTAGTGGCCGCTTTTTCATAGTTCTTTTTTTAGTCTGAGTACTGCCATTTGTGAAGCATTATTGGCATCTAAACCAATTGAGCGGAAACCCCCAACTTAAATTAAACAGAAAGTAGATACTTAACCTTGTTGAAGTGCCTGATCTCGATTTCTTCCGTAGAAGACGGTCCTCAACAAGCTGAAATCATTCACAGAAATTCATCGCATTTAAATTTGACTTCAAATTTAACAACCTCAGAGTACATGGATGTTTACCAGAAACCAATACCATCACATCACATACAAAATATGATATAGCAAAATTTTAGTCTGCACAACCCCCTATAGATGTAGTATTCTTACCTCTTCCGCATAGGACGTAACTGCACTTCTAGGGCGTGTAAAACGTCTCACCAAATCAGCATCTACAGGCGCCTCAGTTGTGATCTAGGTTTAGCTTTTGGTTTCTACATCATTAACATGAAAAGAATCAAAAAACTACACTACGGCCTTCAATTCAGTCTCCTTGGACAAAAATAAATAAATAAAACATGTGGGTACAAAATACCGCACACTCATTTAGTATGCGAAATAACTCCTTTGGTGGTAAGCGAATACGAACGCATACGACATATCTAGAATGACGACCAGATGACATCACCAGATCACGAGAAAGGTGTGAAGAACCGTGCGGCGGTAAAGAAATTGTGCGATAATGATAAAGTCTATACGTCATTGACGCATGTCAGATCCGAAATTAGGGGCTTTATTAGTTGTCCTCCACTATGTAAACTCCTATATAACGAGTCGAGCGCCTTTGTAAAAGAGAGGGATCTTTTTAGTGAGCTTAGAGAAGAAAATTAGGAGAGAGAAAGTTATTTGCTCCCCAAGTTAGGGTTTCTTCATATATTTGTACTTGTTCTAAGATTTTAATAAGAGTTCTTGAGTATTTCAATATGGTTTCTTAGATTGTTTCATAGATTTTACTAAGGGTGTGGTTGTGAGATTTCTCGCAACTACATTTTGGCGCTAGAAATCATCTCGGATGATATACCCTGTTGGTGTAATTGATTCAAAAAACACACAAAATTATTCACTGTTTTTCATCGTATTATTATCAATCTTTAAGAGTTTTAAAAATTCAGATCTATAAAAACAAACCAAAAGTTTCCATCTCAAAAAGTGATTTTCATTCATAACAGTTTTGGTTCTTTAGTTCGTCAAGAGAAGAAATTGTTTTAAGAAAAGTAACAAGCAAAAGAAGAGGTGAAATTGTTGATTCCGCACAGATGGATTAAAGAAATAACCAATCTACAAAAATCCAAGAACAAATACAACAGAAGAACAATTGCATAAGCAAGGCCGATGTTAAAACACAAAGCGACCAAATGGAAGCAGTAAGGATCATCAGAGAAAAAGAAGGAAGCAGGAGTATACAATGTAACTCAATAACAAGCGCGACTTTGAAGGAAGGAAAATCATGACGGTGGAAAAAATATCTCCCTTGAAGGAGTGGGAAAAGCAGAAGATAACATTCGCAGCAAATGAGATACCAGAAGAAAATTGAAGGCGAACAGATCCCCTGGTGGTTACAGTAACTGCAGAGCGAAAAGAAAGAAATGAAAACGCGAAGGAATGGGAAGAATGGGTGATAGATAGAACCTTGGTAGACACGGGTAGTTCGGTAGATATCTTATTTTACCGCGCGTTCAAGAGTATGGGATACAAGGATGTGGATATGACGCTCTCAAAATACAACGTTCATGGTTTTAATAAAACGACAACAAAACCAAAAGGCGAGATAACCATGCGAATACTATTGGGAGAAATATAAACGCAAATAACCTTGTGCGTAGTGGACGTAGAATCACCATACAATATGCTATTGGGACGACCATGGGTGCATGCGATAAAAGGAGTAGCGTCAACTGTTCATCAATGCGTGCGTTTCCCAATACCAAGTGGAGCAGGCGAAATCAAAGGAGATACTAGGAGTGCGAAAGTATGCAGTCAAATAGATGTAAGGAATTATGAAGGACGTGCAAAGGAGTGAAAAGATTGGTGGAAAAAGGAGAGAGAATCAAAGAAGGAAGAAGAATTAAGAATATACATAATAAGAGCACAACAAAGGAAAGGAATACCAAGCGAGATTCCAGAGAAAGAAGGCGAACCAACGCACAAAATAAAAGAACCATCATCGCTAAGAGAGCCAAAAGCGAATTTCACCGCAGTAGAGCCAACGAAAGACATTAACGTTGGAATAGAAGAAGAACCAAAGATATTAAAAATTGGAACAAAGATGGACAAAGAAGAAGAAGAAAGGACAATCAGTCTCTTGCGGGAATATAAATATGTTTTTGCATGGAGCATGGACGAAATGCCAGGCATAGATCCTAATGTTGCATGTCACAGGCTAGATATCAACAAGACCGCAAGACCATTCAAGCAAAGAATAAGGAAGATAGCAACCACATATCATCCTCAAATAGAGGCAGAGTTGCAGAAAATATTGGATGCGGGAATAATCAGACCAGCAAAATACCCAGAATGGATAGGAAACATGGTGAAAATAAGGGAATACGGATCTGCATCGACTTTAGTGACCTGAATAAAGCGTGCCCAAAGGAAAGCTTTCCACTCCCAGATATACCACAAATGGTAAAAGCAGCAGCAGGAAATGAAAGATTATCATTAATGGATGGATATTCAGGGTATAATCAGATCCCATTGGCGAAAGAGGATCAAGAACACACGGCTTTCTTCGCGCCAAGAGGATTATATTGTTATACTCGAATGCCTTTTGGTTTAAAAAATGCAGGTGCGACATATCAAAGAATGGTAGAAAATTTATTCGCGAAATGGGTGCATACAACGTTAGAAGTCTATGTAGATGACATGCTGGTGAAGAGTAAAAAGGCCAAGGATCATGTTGAAAACTTGAGAGAGATATTTGAACAGATGCGGCAATTTAAGATGAAAATAAATCCAGCAAAATGTATCTTTGGAGTAGCATCGGGGAAATTTTTAGGTTACATTGTATCAAAGGAAGGAATAGAAGTCGATCCAGAAAAGTTCCAAGTGGTTCGTGACATGACATCACCCGCAAATACAAAAGACGTGCATAAATTAAAGGGGCTACTAGCTTCATTAGGGCGGTTCATTTCGCGCTCAACAGACAAGTGCAAACACTTTTTCAACATCCTAAAGAAAGGGACCAAGTTCGAATGGACAGAAGAGCGCGAGAAAGCGCTGCAAAGCATTAAGAACTATTTAATGAATTTATCAAATTTGCAGAAAGCGGAGACAGGCTAAGAATTATTAATATACAAGGATTTTTATGCCCGTGCAATTAATGCACGGGCTAGGTTTCTCTTGTGCAATATTCCTGTACCCTAGTTCTTCATAGAATGTGGTCAAATTTTATCCATCATATATTTCCTATGAAAAGAAAGAGGAAAAAACCAATACCTACCTAATTAGCAATTTAATCATTAAGATACCAAAACAACAGAAAAAACCTGAAGCAAAACCTGCAAATAGATGTTAACAATCACCTGGCCATTTTCCCCATGGACGCTTTCGTGATGTAGTCGAACACAATAAGAAACTTAAATTGAGAACAAATAAATGGTAAGCCTTATCAATGAAACCGTAGAAACAATTTATGTACATACATTTCATGATTAACAATTCCATCTATGGATTCTAAAAATATGAGTTTGTAAAACGAATAGAGATTTAAGCATAGAGAGTAGGAAAAACCTTGTCAGCCTCAATCGACATGAAAAGTAAAGAAGTATAAAAGCATAACGATGTGTTCATATAGGCTGTTGGTAAAAGCTTCTCACTGTTTATGAGTTGTGAAGGAAAAAAAGTTTCAATCTATTCCCTTAAGGTCTTGCTTCCGCGTAGTGCAACCTAAGATAAACCCGGTCTGCCATTAATTTGTCCAGCTTTCTACAAATAGTAATATTCATATACTCCCTCCGTTCCTAATTAATAGGCTGGTTTTGTTTTTAGAAAAAAATAAGGAAATTAAAAGAACTAATCATTGAGAGTGGTCCTCATGACACTTGTCAATGAAAGAAGTGAAGTGAAATGGTCCCCATGACACTTGTCAGTAAAAGAAGTAAAGTTAAATGGTCCACATGACACTTGTCATCAAAAGAAGTTAAGAGAAAAGTGATCCTAGAAAACTAAAGTAACATTTGACTTTCTCAATTAGGAAACCAGCCTATTTTTTTTGAAACATCTATTTATAGAAACCAACCTATTATTTATGAACGGAGGGAGTAAGTTGTATTAGCCGAACATCAACTAAATTGTACGATATTACACAAAATAATTTTTGAACGTAAGATGATTTATCTCCGGAGTCCCAACATATCTTAATTTTTCCGTAGTCGATACGGGCATGCTTGTCCTCAATCGACAATCGGTGTGGAATGGCAAGTCTTTGATGATCGAAATCGTGACAAATCTTTGATGATCGAATCGTGACAAATACTATACCGTTTTAATTATCTAAAATAGGGCCGTTTTGAAATTTTCTTCCAAAAATATCGTCTCCATAAATTATTACACAAATATAGCTTTTGTGGACTAGTATAGGCAAATATTAGTAATTATTTACTATACTACCACTAAGGTCCAGACTCTTTATGCATAGTCATCTGTGGGTATATTACAGTCAGCTAACCTATATCGGAGTCAGCTGCCTAGTCGGAGGGGATAAGATTATTTAAACCGAACAACAAAAACTTCTATCTTCGAAACCCAAGCTGTCTGGAGACGCGAAATTGTTTGATCGATCAAGCGGATTAGTAACAAGGAGATTAAAACTAAGCAACTTTCAGTGTTATCACATTTATTTGCTGCTATAAACCCAATTTTAGGTACGATTCCTTAATTCGTATGGTTTTATAACTAGGGTTTGTTGATTTCTTTCTTTGTATTTTAAATCTTAGGGTTGAAAAATATTTGTTGGTGTTTAAAAGTACCTTATCAAGGTATGAAGATGGATTTACTATCAGTTCTGTTGGTGTTTGAAAACTAGGTATGCTAACTGTTTGACAAAATGTCCCAGTGAACTCTGTATTTGAAACTCTATTGTTAGCCGAAAATTGCATAAATACATTTATGATACAACTCTTGTATTGTCAAAAGTTCTCCTGCTTTCTATTGAACTGATGGTAATGTGTTTTGGTATGTCAAGATTGTTTTTCCCTGTTGAATAATACATTGGAACTGGGTTGTTAGTTTGCTTGTAGAGCGGGTTTTTGATAAGTTGCGGCATCGCTGCAACTTGTATTATGATTCGACATATTATTTGGCTTATAAAACACTCTTAAATTACATTTTTATTAGACAGAAATGAGCGTTTTCAGAAAATATTGCAGACTTGTAGTAGTTAGGCATAATTTGTTGAACTTCGGGTTACTTCGGCCATAAGATGACTTTTAGTGTGTGATTTCGACTTAAATTATTTTTTGTTACTTGAACTATCTCATGAACGGACTGTAAAAAAATTTGGGATAGAAAATAAGCTGTTTAGGCATTGCACAATGCTTAAACCGTAGTGGCAAATTCAAAAATGTAGCGAACAGTATTTCAGCTGGGGTCTAGAATATCCCACTAGGCCGTGTCATGTTCATAGTCCAACCACGCACCAAAAATAAACTAAGTAAATGATACTTTGTTATCCATGGGAACTATAAAATTCTTGTTGTAGTAACTTGGCAAACTGATTTTGATTCCATGATACCACCTCGTACTGCTAAGAGTACCAACACTTACAAGGAAATTGAGCTTCTTCTTGAGTATTTGCGAGGTGTGACGGGTTCTGGTGAATGGAATTATGAATTCTGCAACTCATGGCTTATTGATTCATATCTTTTTCTACTTACTGTGCTTGTTATTTGGATAATGGTACATGAATAATTCATCTGAAAAAACTCCTGATTTGGGCAGCTATTTTACGATTTTGCAGTTTTGGAAACATCATTAGTTAGTGGCTTAGTGCTTTCCTTGACTTCTCATTTTCTTGAATTTTTGTTGGAATGTGAACAATCTTGGTTAGCTCAGTGGTTGTTAACGTAATAAGTTGTTTCTATATAAAGGCTGTAGAGAGTTATATTTTTTGCATTAGTTTGGCTGTTGCCACTTATTTATACATGTTTTTTATGGACAGTGTATAGTATTATATGATAGTTGCTGGACAAGGTTGGTTTTGTATGGATTCTTGGGTTTTCTCTACCACTAATGTTGATGACAACTATTTATCTTCAAAATTATTCTACCTTGAATACAAATTAATCTTACTTTTGAATCAGCGTCAGGTGTTTGTGCCTTTGAATATTTATGTTCTTTGCAACTTTATAGTCATTGCATATTCTATTTAAAAGTAATTAAAATCGAGTGCACACTTATAAGAAGTAAGTAATACATAATTTTACTTAATTTTTGTATTGATAACTAACTAGCCCACATAGACATTAGCTGGAGAATCATGATCCAGGGATTTTATGTTCAGCATTCTCGGTTCATGTATTGCACATGTAGTAAGACTTGAGTAATCTGATGTTTCCACTTATTAGGAATCCTTTACTTGAAATTGAAATGATTTTGGGTGTTCTTTTTTTGTATATAATTTTCTCATGTTGTAGTTGCATTTATCCGTAAATGTGTATCGATCAGACTATAGATCCTATTTTTGTTATGTATGTTAATTGTATGTGTAGCCTTATTACGTTGTTTTATAACCTGAACTACTATTCTTGAGATCATTAGTAACCCAAAATTATTGTCATAGGTGCCAAGTTATGTGTATTCCTGGAGAGGTTCCAACAAAACATAAAGATTCAATGCCAGTGGTGAAGAAAAGGTAAATAGGTGCAATTGGAAACACTAGAATGGCAGTTTTATTTGATTAAGCCTACAATATCTAGTTTTATCCTCGTATAGTAATGAGTGTAATTACTTCTGCACAAATGGTTACCAATGCAATTGTGTTTTGTAGGACGTATATCCACCCCCAGAAATACAGGGGATGGCTACGGAAAGATTACGACTTACTCCAGCTTGTTGTCTTTAAAAGAACTACGTGAAAAATTGGAAGATCATGAGAAAGCCATTTTCAGAACAACTGCAATTGGGCATCTTCTTGACATGCCAGAAGAACAATCGTGGTCTGGGGCATTAGTTAATTACTTATTGTCTAGGGAGGTTGCCTACCCTGTTGTTCCCGGAGAAAAGGAAGAAGAAAAGTCGTAGAAACATGGTTCGGGGTTTGTGACGAGGAATTTGGCTTCGGGAAGGTTTCTGACAAGAAATCAGGCTCTATAAAGATTTGTGACAACCCTTTTGACAAAGATCTCTGCTTTGGGAAGCTCGAGTTACTTTGATTTCTGGTCTTAGTTTTAGGAAGCCAGATCAAGCCTTTATCTGTCCCAGCGGAACCATCTACCCTTAAGACAAGGTATTTTTCCACCATTGACAGCGTAAAGGTTCTCATCTGAGAGCTTTTATATTTGGCAAAGAGGTTGAATCTTGTTCAAAAAGAAAGAACCTAAAAACACAAAGGTTAAACTTGAAAGTAAAAACAAAGTCATAGTAGCCGAGAAAAGGGTTGATTGTTCTAGTGAAGAAAGGGTCAAAGTGGCTTTATTATATTTTGTCCACTTCTTCCTTCTGGGGCATGCAAATGATGCTAATGTCGAAGATGAGTTCTGGCACCTTGTCGACAACCTTACAGAGTTTAACAAGTACCCTTGGGGGAATTAGTGTATGACAGGACCATTACCAAAAGTAGGTCTGCGTTGGTCTATCAAACCAACAATTACAAGAAGGAAGGACTACCGACTTTTAAGTCTCAAGGATTGCCGCATGTGCTGGTGGTAAGATGAATTTTCTTGATATAATAATGCATTATGTGTCTAATATAATAATCGAAGCTATGTGCGTTTTAGGTTTGGGCCCTTGAAATTTTCCCGGGACTGCTTGACAAGTTTGGAGATAGAAAAGATAGTATAGGGTGGCAGCCACATATCCTTCTTTGCGTTATGCAACGAGCTTGTCCACCACCAAAGCATCGTTAAAACGTTGAATTCGGTACGGTAAGTCCCGAAACTATATCGCTTGAAAATTAGTACTAATATATTGTAAAATTGTGTGCTTACTCAACTGACGCAATGAATTCTAGGCTATCCGTGAAAGCATTACGGGGCATACATACGATTCTTTGGAAGAAATGCTCGAGGAAGGTTTAGGTCCCCTCAATAATGTCGTATTGGATTTAGAGGAAGATAAGTTTGTTGTAGAAGAGGCCAACGAGGATTCAGAGACGAAATCTTCTTCACCACAGAAGCAACCGGATGACCAGGTTCCAAAGTCGAATCCCAAGGATAGTAGTAACAAAAATGCACCTTATGGGGCACGATTTGATGCCGATCATTTGCAGGGAGGTAGTCAAACTTTTGGCTGACATCTTTCGGACGCGAGAGGGAGGCGGTGATGTCTCAAAAAATCGATGGATAAGGTCGATGACCTGATTGAATCGCAGAAGACAGTGATGGCAAAGATTACCTTATTGGAGAATGATGTTGCGTGCTTAAAGCAAAGAAATGATGAGGAACCTCCATCCGAGGGTGATTACCATGATGAGAAAATGTCTCACCGTAGTGTCGATCGCAGCACATGCGCAGAGACGGAATTTAGTAAAGAAGATGTGGTATTTCATACTCCTTCAAGGTGCAGGAATTTCATACTTGATGATAATGATATGGGATCGGAAAACGATAAAGAAGGAACAAAACAACATGGTGCTGATGTTGCCTCCAACGATGTGAGTAATCCTCTTGTAACTAGTGTTTTTTTATTTATTTTTTTATACAAGTTCATAAAGGATGTATTCAGTGTGATTCTGTCCTACTCTTTATTAATTGGTTAATAAATATCATTTTCATTGTGCTGGATATGTAGGCAACTAACATTTCAAACAGCCCAAGAGGAAAAAAAAGAATGCATCGTGAACTCGAAGTATCCAGCAACTCCAATGATGATGATGACGTACAAATAATTCCTAAAGCGGCCAAGGTAAAGAGGGAAATAATCCCTTCCAGATTTAGAAGGCCTCCATTTACAAATGATGGTCGTAACCAAAAGAAGCCTCGAAAAAAGGTGGAAAGCAAGGAATCTGTTATCAGGAATAATATGAAAACTCATCAGATAACTGACTGGCAAAACGAAGAAGATATAAATGATCTATTCTGTTTCTTAGACAAAAGGTTAGTCTCCCTAGTTTTTTTGTGTCTTCTTTTACATATCAAAACGAATTCATTAATGCCTTGTTTTCGGTGTGTCTATGCCACAGTAAAATACATGGAGAACTCTATAATGATAATGGTATGTCATTAGTGAACTGTGGAGACTTATCTAGACTACTGGATCCATCTGGGTGGCTAGGTGATGAGGTAAGTCAATTACATCATTTAGATATTGGGAAAATTTTCAGGGATGGTGAACTTATCTCTTTGGGGTCCACTTGCAGGTTATTAACAAAACACTGTACCTGTTGCGAAAGTCAAAGTACTTCACCGGGGCAAATCATACCTGGACATACTTCGAGACGTATATGCTTGTATGGTTGTGTGAAATAGTTATCGCGGGATATATTTCTTACTTTTTGTATTAATGCATTATGACTTAGCCTCGTTATTGTGGAACAGAAAATTCTTGAGAACAAGAACGACAAAGTGATGGAAAGAATCAGACTAGGAATTTCTCCGAAACATGATGATGCTCGTCCACTCCCTTGGGATGCGGTTTCTATAGTATATGGTGTGCTTAATGTTAAAAAGACACACTGGGTAGCTCTCACCATTGAAATGGCAGACAAGAGAATTACAATTTACGATTCCAAGATACCGAGTCGTACTAGTAAGAATACCAACATTTACGAGGAAATTGAGATTCTCCGTGAGTATCTGCGAGGCGTGACGGGTTCTGGTGAATGGCATTGTATATTTTACAGCAAGAATCTCCTCAGCAAACAGATGGGTAACTATTTACTTGAAATTCTGTTTTGTTTTCTTCCTTGTTTAGTTGTTATCATTTTTTTTTTAAATAAACATATATTTGTGGACAGACATTTAGAGAAAGTAGGAGAAATGATCCAAGTAGAAAATGAATAATATTTTTGATCATATTCATATTGCAGGTCCTCTTGTGGTGTCTTTGCCATCAAGTTTATCGAACATATGATTAGGGATATTTCTTTCCGAGAAAATCGAACAAAGTAAAACTCCTCGATTTCGTTGTGAAATTGCTTTGCATTTGTTCAAAAAACAATTCATAGAGGTGAATGGCACAAGCACTGAATAATTAGCTCTTTTCTTTTACCTTAGATTGTCTCATCTAAGATAATGTGTTAATTCTTTGTGCGGGTTTCATACGATTAGTGGTATGAAGAATGTTGGATCCTTGAGTAGTATTGACCAGTTGTCTCCATGCAACAAGCAACCTGGTTACCAATTCTGTAAACTAGGTTCCAAAGAAAATTAGTCTCCAGCTATTTTTAATTCTTTGAATTGCATTTAGAATCGCCAATTTGTTTTTAACTTTGCAAGTCCTCTAGCTCTATTAGGTCGTTCTTTACTAGTCAGGGCATGACATCTCTTTGCAATCTCTGCAAAAGCAAGGATTTGCTCCAAGTATCCTTCCCTTACTACTTGATCCTGAAACATCCGAACTACATCAGATTTATCTTCCATTGACAAAAGGAAAAATGTGGCAAGATTTCTGTGCTCTCCGGATCTTTCAAAAGAAACTGGTTTTTCTGCTGTCAAAAGCTCTACAAGAACTACACCAAAACTATAAACATCACCTTTTTCTGTTAATTGACCGGTAAGGAAGTAACTGGATCCAAGTATCCCATAGTGCCTTGAACTAGAGTAGCTAACTGGGTTTGGTCCAAAGGGATCAACCTTGATGCTCCAAAATCAGCTACTTTTGCAGTATAGTTTGTCTAATAATATGTTGGCAGATTTGATATCTCTGTGAATAATAGGTGTAGAGGCTGCGGAATGTAAATATGCGATTGCACTTGCGAGTTTGGTGGCAATCTGAAACGATTTTGCGGGGAGATGGAGGTAACGTTACTTCTTTTAGTATGGATATGTTGGAAAAGGGTGCCGCTAGAGACATATTCATAAACAAGTAACGGAAGTGTAGTACACACGATGAGAGTATCATCTTGACGGAAATAGTAGTTTGATTTGTTAATAAATTGTACCCAATACAATAGTCGACCTGAAAACCCAAATGTTATAATGAATCACAATTAAACAAGGGAATATATCTTGATTACTAAAGAGATCGGTAGTACTATTCGTTTCTTAGCAAAGCAACCACGCCCATCTTTTCTCCCGTCTCCGAGGCTTCCTTGGGACAAGAACAATTGTAACTCCCTTTTGTATTGGTGCACAACCAGGAACGAGGGTTGTTATTTTGATCTTCACACTCGTTTACATCGATAAAGCAATCATAGTTATTATGCACCATTAATACCTATAGCAGTTCATCCATGATATTTTTTGTAACACTAGCTAGCTAGGAATATAAGATATCTAAGCTTTTAATTAGACACAAACTATTGTCGAACAAACTATAGCATACGCACCTTGACATCCAGGATTGAGGTAAGGGTTCCCATCATAACCATCATAGCAAGTGCAGCGATACCCTTGATTGTTATCAGAATTGACGCAATTCTTGTTCTTTTGGCATGCCAAGTCATTCGTGCTTCTTCACACGTCTTATTCCCTATTGCCCAGTCATGAACGATTGGCCTAGCTCTCCATTTACGCATAAAATCGGACGAGGAAAGAAGCGGTCGGATGCACCAAACGTATAATAACCTTGCTCGACCATGAGTGCGTAACTACATTGATCAAAAGACCAGACTTTAGATTGTTGAGAGAAACTATGCACGCTTCCTTAGAACATAAACCCAAACTTAACCCCATTCCAGGTAGATTGTTTAGAATTACGAAAAAATAGGAAAAACTTTATCACCAAGTTACAAGATCTTCATAGTCATCAATCTTATTAAAACCCTAAAAAATGAAGTTTCGCAAATCTTGAATTATTGAGAAAAAGAGAGAAAGAAGACAAACCCTAAGAAAGAAAAAAACGGTACATGAAAAGAAAGAGTAAGAAAAATCATCAAAAAAATCACCCTTCAACTCAAGAAGGTGCTTGCATTTAGGGTTTTGCTAGAGGCGAGAGAAAAGGAGACAAGAGAAAAAGAAAAAGCTAGGAAGGAAAAAATTTAGGGTTTTATATCGATTTTTATTTGGACGGGGAGGTAAGGATAGTAATACGGATTGAGAAAATTTATGAATGGTAGAGATTTGATCGTGGACTCTCATACGGATTGACATAAGTGTGTGAAAAGCATGTGTGGTTCACGTTGTGCTAAAACGAACAAGTGCAATGAGGTTTTATGATCAACCTCCGGTGCGAGGTGAATCGAAAAATCGAAACGGATTTGTGAAATAATTGAGTTACAAAGATGAACTTATACGAATGAGATTTTGACGTTAGAGATTGAACATTCGTCTAACTATTGTAATTATGTCGACCCGATAATTCCGTTGTATCTAAGTCCGAGTAATTTTCGGATCACCGAGGTCAATCATAATTCTAACTAGAAGTCTAAGAATTGAAAACTCATGTATGATTTGTAGTTTTGACCTGCAATAAATTGAGGAGTATCTAATAAGATAATTAAATTCGGATTCATAAACTCGAATAATATATAAGAATGAGTTAGAATAATAAGAAATAAATTTGATAATTGTCATTGCCATTTGATTAAACAGAATTCCAAAGTCCGGTGAAGGTAGATTTAGGTTCCATGTAAAGATTTTGACTTAGTCTAAGAGATCATTAAAGGATAATATAGTAGTTTTAGAGCTCTGGTGAAGATTTTGACTTAGTAAAATGTACTTGATCACATCTTCGACTAATTAGAATCTACTTTGAAAGCCTAAATATACTTATGTGGACTAAAATATAATATAAGACATAACCAGAATTTATATTTGAACTATAAATGTCAACCAAAATGTATTTGATTGTCTCTTCTATTAATCAGAACCTATGGAGAAAGTCTAAATGTACTAATGTGGAACAAAATATACTTCATGACATCTTCGACTAATCAGAATTTATACTTGAATTTTTTATTCCAACAGAAACCTACTTGATTACATCTTCGAGTAATTAGAATTTATGACGAAGGTCTAAATCTGTTAATGTTGACCAATACACACTTTAAGATATATATAAACGAACTTTATACTTGAACTCTGAATGTCAACTAAAATGTATTTGATGGTATCTTCGATTAGTCAGAATATACGGAGAAAGTCTAAATCTACTAATGTGACAAAAATATACTTCATGCAATTTCTGATATTAATCGAAATTTATTCTTTAATTCTAAATTTCAACCGAAACCTACTCGATTACATCTTCGACTAATTAGAATCTATGACGAAGTTCCAAATATGTTAACATAGACCAATACACACTTCAAGATATATATATATATATATATAACCGAACTTTATACTTGAACTCTAAATGTCAACCTAAATGTATTTGATGGTATCCTCGATTGATCAGAATCTACTTAAAGTCTATGTGGACCAAAATATACTTCATGACATTCATACTTGAATTCTGAATTTCAACCAAAACCTACTCGATTACATCGTCAACTAACTAAAATCTATGACGAAGGTCTAAATTTGTTAATATAGAGACCATATACACTTCAAGATATATATATATATATATATATATATATATAACCAAAATTTATACTTGAACTCTAAATGTCAACCTAAATGTATTTGAAGGTATCCTCGATTAATCAAAATCTACCGATAAAGTCTAAATCTACTAATGTGGACCAAAATATACTTCATGACATTTATACTTGAATTCTGAATTTCAACCGAAACCTATTCGATTACATCTTCGACTAACTAAAATCTACGGTGAAGGTCTAAATTTGTTAATATAGACCATATGCACTTCAAGATATATATACTTAAAACTCTAAATGTCAACCAAAATATATTTGATGGTATCTTCGATTAGTCAAGATCTACAACGAAAGTCTAAATCCACTAATGTAGACCAAAATAGTTCATGACATTCCTCATATTCTTTGGTTAGCGTCATCGGACATGCCTTGATGTACAATTTGACATATATATATATATATATATATATATATATATATACTATAGAAAGCTATGATGCACCGATACTGATACGGGGATACTGATACGGTGACACTGATACGGGGATTCGTCAATTTTCATAAAATGGGGATACGTGATACCGTGGGATACGTGTATTTATCAAAAAATATTTCATATAATAATAATTCACTCTACTAAAAAATCATAAAACAAAAAAATCTGATAGATACTATTTTGATTATTAAAGTGAGTAAATATTAAATTTTCACCATTTTGGGTTTCAGTCTTAATTATGTTAATTGAATGGATAAAATCGCATGTACTCCGATTTCTCTCTAAAACAACATGAAAAACATGACTGCCCAATAAGCCTTAAATTTTGTAGCACCATTTTTTTAAGCACCATAAAAATAAATACCAAGTCTTTTTTCTTTATAGTCAAAAAATTATTATGTTTAGATATAATTATTCAATATGATCATGATTACAAATAACTATAAATATTTAGAATTTTAGATTTTATGTATAAATTTATAAATATATAGATTTTGTATAAAAAAAAGTTAGATTATAGGAAGTATCCCCTTATAGAGTATCTGAGAGGTATCCCAGAGTATCCCCTACCCTTTTTGTAATTAAAAAAGGTGACACTTTAAATGGAGTATCTGATACGTATCCCCAGGTATCCCCAAGTATTCGATACTGATACGGCGCCGATACGGATACGTCACCAATTTTTATGGTATCCGTGCTTCATAGATAGAAAGTGATTTGGATCAAAATTTGAAATAGCTAATAAAGATATTAAAAAATTATAGCTAATAAAAATTTAATTATCAGAATTTCAAAATAAAATAAATAAAACAAACAAAATAAAATGATATGAGATATGTTATAATCGGTATGACCGTAGGATCTAAAACTAAGGACGTATGAGATTCGGTTTGCCACAGTCACACGGATCCAATTTATAACAACGAAAAAGAAAAAACACACGAATCGCGGTCAGTATGACCGGATATATTGATATTTCGACCGTTATTATATTTCTATCAAACGGCCCACTTCTCTGTCTAAATGAAGGTCACGCCAGTTATGCCTAAAACTAGGTTATTTTCATTAAATGAGAATCCATTGCCTCTTCGTCACTTTCCCCTCTAATTGATTTTCATTAAATGAGAATCCTTGCCTCTCTGTCACCTTCCCCGACTAATTAATTTTGAGATTCCCTTCTCTTTGTCATTCTCCTCTCTTTCTCAATTTTATTTCTTTATTATAATCTGTCCTCATTCTTTGGTAAATCTCTTAACCTTGTTGTTTGTCTTCCAAATTTTAATATTTATGCTAGGGTTAGTTTCTTTGTTTTTAGGGTTTCCTTTTGTTTTATTTCTTTATTCTAATCGGTCCTCCTTCACGGGTAAATCTCTTAACCTTGTTGTTGGTCTTCCAAATTTTAATATTTATGCTAGGGTTAGTTTTGCTGTTTTTCACATGTTAGGTTTTCCTTTGTTAGGGTTTCCTTTTTTGTTATTCACGGTGGTTTCTTGCTATGAACTTATTTTCATCTATTTGTTTAGTTTTTAGGGATTTCCAATAAGTATTAGATCAGTGAGATTTTGTTCTTCTGATTTTCACTCTCATATAAGGTTTAGTGATAAGATGCAAACATTAATATCGGAAAAGAGGAGATAATGTGATTTCCGTTCGAATTCTTTATCTTTAGTTATCTTTAATAATGTGTTTCGGTATGTGCAAAGTGGATTTTTCATTGACTTACTTCCAATTATGACAAGCAAATGCGTTCTCATTCACTACAATCTTTGAATGGGTGGAAAAAGAAGGGAATGATACTTATGAAGGTTGTTTACAACTTTGTGTGTTTCTTAGGAGAACTACACTTTGTTGAAGATGTCATGAATAAGGCGGAGAGGTGCTTTGGGATTCATGCATGGACCTGCTTTTCATGTCTACGGTTTGTTGTTTGTCGGCAACGGGACTAAGGAAACGCTTAATGATAACTAGTGAAGAAACTTTCAAGACTTATGTTTCTATTTAGAAACATCGGAGCGGCGAGCTTTTTCACTATCAAATCCGGAGAAGAAGTAAAAGCAAATCTTCCTCCCCTAACTCCCAGAACAGCTGATGGAGGTAGCAGCATAGTAAACGGACATACTCCATCAACCCTGCACAGCAATATGAAATCCAGTTGTTCTAGGGATAATGAGTCCAATAATAAACCCCCCAATGGAGTTAGTGGCGGTAAAGGTTTGTTACTTTCTCCCTCTTATTGTTGGACTTCATATTCGAGTTTGTGTCAGCAATGAGACTAAGGAAACACTTAATGATAACTAGTGAAGCAACTTTAAAGACATGTTTCTTTTTCATGTCTTCCTTATCCTTTTTCCTGAATTTTCTTTTTCTCTTGTCCCTCTAATGTCGACTATTTTTTTTCTTCCAGAAAGGACTAGTAATCCAAAGGCAAGAAGACGTCTAGAGCCAGCAATGACTCCACCGGCCAAGAACATGCGACGCCTTCATGATTCTCCATCGACTCGGCGCCGCTAGGCTGCTACGGAGGCTCCACGAACCCTTGAGGGAAATGAACTACGATGAACTAGTTGTTGGTAACACTTTCAAAACCAAGGATGACCTGAGACTTATACTAGCAATAGCCAAGATAAAAAGAAATTTTGAGTACAAGGCCGAGAAATCCGACAGCAAATATTTCATTGCCAAATGTGCAGACTCGACATGCAAGTGGAGATTGCGGGCAGTTGTCTTAGATTCTTCTAGTTGGTGGAAAATTACACGCATGAATGATGAGCACACCTGTATTGAGAACAAAAGGACTGACCCCAAGTTAAGAACCAAGGCGGTTGCAGCTGGAATCGCACATCTTTTTAAGCATAAATTCAACCAATGCGATAGTGTGTATACACCCAAACAACTAATCAAAGACATTAAAGATAATCACGGTGTGGTTATCAATTACAGCAGCATATAGTGGTTGCAAGCGCGGCATAGAGAAATGGGTAAGGGGTTCCCCGATGAATCATATCAGTAGACAGTGAATTATAGTTACATGTTGTCGCAACTTAACGAGGGAACTATTACAGAAAATTAAAACTGATGAAAATGATCGGTTTCTATATTACTTCTTTGCTTTTGGAGTAAGTTTACGAGGATTCAAAGGTTGTTGCGAGACACCTTTTCCATTGATGGTACGGCTCTTACGAGGGAACACAAAGGAGTCCTATTGTCGGCCATTGGATATGACGCTAATGAACAAATCTACCCGTTGGCATTTGGTATTGTCGATTCAGAGAATAACGATTCATGGGAGTGGTTTTTGAGAAAGTTATGCGATGCACTTGGCCCAGAACAGTATGCTGTGAATGAAGATCTTGTGATTGCTTGAGACGGGAAAGAGTCGATCCCTAGAGGCATCTTTGTTGGCGTTTCCATTTGCTAATCATGTTTTCTCGCATCCATCATATATCAGGTATTTAACAAACAACTTCTAGATATTTGCATTTACCATCAAAATTTTTAGTAAGACCTGTATTTTAGGTAGAATCTTTACTATGAAATTTTTGTCTTCTTCTAGTGGATCAATGATTTAAGTGTTGGACATACTACGTATCTTTCTCTAAATTGTTGTTTTACCTGAAAACCAGCTTCTAGATATTTGTTTGTACTTAACAAAAGCTTATAATGTATATATATGATTACAATGCTATTCATGGTAGAAACTATTTTCAAGAAATATACTTGGAATTCGTCTTTTTTTATCAGTGTTCTCATGTTTGGCATTGCAGAAAATATCAAAAAAAGATACCACAACAACGGCGCGGCTGTGGCATTTATAAGAGCTGCCAAAGCATTCAACAATGATGACTATGAAAAGGCTGAGAGACCTAGGTCTAGCGAGCAAAGAAATTTGCTTTACGGTATGTACGCAACATTGGACGAGAAAAGTGGGCTAGGGTGCATGCTACAAGTTTGCTCGTTTTACTCACGATGACTACGAATACATGCGAGACTTTCAACTCGGTAATCAAAGATGTTAAAGGTCTGCCCATATGCCATTTGGTGGATCATATCCGAAGTTGGCTCATGAAATGGTTCAACAAACACCGAGAAGAAGCTCTTTACTGGCCACATTACTTGACTAGACATGCCCATGCAATAATTCAAGATCGGTGGCATCTTGCTAACAAATTTGTAGCTACCCATGTCAGTGGAGAGCAATACGAAGTGGAGGAGGGGGAGAATCTGGATCAACACTCCGTCTTTGTGGAGAAAAAATCTTGCTCATGTAGAGTGGTGAACTATCGGCATTTGCCTTGTGCACACATCCTTGCAGTCTGCCGGACATATATGATGAAGAGAGATGATTTTTGTGGGGCTCACTACACGACTAATGCATGGAGAGCAATGTATGAACCTCCTATCTTCCGGTTCGAGCTCGAGATACTTGGAATGTCCCAAAGGTGGTGGCGGGCGAGTAGTACTTCCTCCTAATACATCACTAGGACCTTGGTCGCAGGAGCATCGGCCGATATCGGTGCCGCCTATGAAAAACGCGCCAAACCAAAAAAAGAAAAGAGCATGTTCAAGGTGTCACGAGGTGGGGCATTACGCTAACGGCGGTCATTGCCCCAAGGCTTAGTATTGATAAATTTGATTGCAGACTTGGCTTTCATATGAGTACTTGTTTAATTTTATTTTTTTAGTTCACGTTTAATTGTTACAAGACTTTATATTCTTCAGTTTTCAATGAGACCTTTTTTTTTTTTTGGAAGTATATTAAAGAGTTCACTCTGTTATGGATATCAATTGTGTGTTGCTAAATGTTGGAGTTGCGCTTAGATTTAGCCATCACTCCTTGTAACAACGATTGCATGTAATTTTTGGTACGGGGAGGATATCATCGAGACAAGACAAAGTCCTGTGTATAACATCGCGATTACTTTCGTTCTGCATTAACAACAGCCACAAGCTCCAATGCTTGGATGAATTGCTGCTTTGTCATATTCCAAATCCAAGTATTCTTGAACAAAATTTTCATTTTGATTGGTATTCCGTTTTATTTATTTTTTGGATAAAGTGAAATTAGCGTTTGATTGGCGGCATCCATGGCGGTATTTGTCCGATAATTGTAGCATGGTAATGAAGCATTTCTCACGAAGATCATGCTTAATTAGAATCAAAATATCAAAGAACCATAAATTATGAGACGGAAAGTTTCAATTCGCTATTTAAATTAAACGATATCTTTGTATACTGACTTCACTCTGTTATCGATATCAATTGTGTTGCTAATTGTTGGAGTTGCGCTTAGCTTTAGCCATGACTCCTAGTAACACTGATTGTGCACGTACTCTTTGGTATGTATATTAAAAAAAAGTATGCAACTCTCAAATCATTGATGATTTTTAGTGAAAACGACGGACAAGTAGCAACTAACATGCATTTTGCAACAATAAGGACATCTTAAATATTAGCTTCTCCACCTGAAAAACACTACACAACCATATCTACACCAGACAAGGTGCAAATGTGCAATGAGCCATTCACCATTCACATCGAACGTATCATTATTTGCATAACCTTTCTTAACTATATATAAATAATATCCAACTGTAAACAAAAAAAAGTAGGATACATTGCAATCCGAGATATCATACAGTTATTAGACGTTCAATTTTAACAATCCAAACATAATCACCAAGAACCAAGTTTATTGATAAAATTAGTCTGATAATAACAATGCATTAATAAATTTAGTTCTTACAATGGAAAATCTTGTTGTATCCAATGTTCAATACCAACAGGATAATAATTATAAATTATAATACTCAAAAAATCTTGTTGAATCACTAACCGACAATCGGACTCTCAAACACTACTTTGTTGAATCTCATCATTGCTGCTTGATTGTGACCTCCATCAAAAGCATAAATAAAGAACCAAAAAGAGGTAATAAATCATTAGCATCTTTGCCGGAGATTAGTTCGGCATATGTACCATTGGTGGTGGACGAACCCGTGGATTTGTAAGTTTCCTCCACCGATCGATGTCGGGCAAAGTGTCGGGGATATAACTATCATCATATGCAAGTCTGTATCTCTCAACCGTGAAAAAGTCATCAACAAACCTAAGAATGAAAACAGTTTTAGCACTTTAACCTACAAAGAAATATAAAATTAGGATGAAAGATTAAAGTTTAAATATGACTTACGTGTTGTAATCTTCACGACCTTCATGAACAAGAACAGCCAATACATGTTCACAAGGTACACCTGTTGCTGCCCATTCCCCACAGCTGCAATGCCTTCTGGTCAAATTAACTTGGCAAGTGGGATTTGCCTCAGAGCGGTGTGTAACAGACCATTCTTCTCCAACATCGGCAGGAAGTACATCATATTTGGAAGAAAAAAATTTGTTACCTTCTAGTTTCATCTCCACCCTTGGGACTATTCCATCATCTTTCATTACTGACAAGACTCCTTTTAAACATTAGGTCATGTAGCTTATTTTCATACTCCATTACCAAAGTAATTATTGGCTTACAGTTCAACTCCTTTAACCAATTTTGGAACGCCAAACTGATGATGTTAAAACTGAGTGGACATCTGACAGAATGGTCGAAAGCATGTCTAGCCCAAGTACTAGTTTCATGCTTTTCCATCCAAAGCTTAGCCTCCATATTAGTAAGTCCCAACTCTTCCATAGCGGCATTGAAGGAGTTCGGATTGTAGGCTCCCCGATAGTTTCCATGCCACTTCATCAAGGCCTGGAAACTTTTGGATCATTCTGTGATAGATATGCCTAAAGCATGACCTTTGATTATGTTGAATACCCTCAAAATTTTCAGTAACCGCAACATTAGCGCTGTAAGGACAACATTCAAACATCATTAGACACACAAAACACTCTTACACCATAGTAATGATACAATAAAACAATGTTTCACCTTTCTCATGATCCGAAAAAAACGTAATTGTCCTATTCAATTCCATCAGAAAAGGTTTGAGAATGCAAAGGAACCGACTCCATGTTTCTTGGGTTTCAGTCAAACAAACATAGATGGCAATGGGAAACATGCCATTGTTCCCATCAACTGAAGAAGCAGTCAAGATTACGCCCCTATATTTGCTTTTCAGTGGAAATCCGTCCAAAGCTATCAAAGGTCTACATCCATTCTTAAATCCCTCCAAAGATGCCTTATAAGCGATACACAGTCCTTGAAACTCATTGGTCGTGTTGTCTTTGGACCAAACTGCTATGTTCCTCGGGTTGATAGCCTTAATCTGGTGGCACAGCTCAGGTACTAACCTAAGTTCAAACAATTGCATATCAAAACAATTATGTTAAAGACATACATATCACGAGAACTATAATTAATGAAATCGACACTTCTAATACACAGAAGATAATAAAGTTACCTGAAACTTCTTTCATATGAGCCCAACCCATGTATCTTCTCAAGGCACATATGCCTTGCACGAAGAGCAGATCCAAGAGGATATCTTGACCTTTTTCTTTTTAAGACCATCTTAGTATCGTTGGGGCTTAGTGCGAAGTCGTTCTTTCATGTAAGTCAATACGATACTAGTAACCCATGCAACAACCACATCCTCATCCGCAGCGTTGACGTTTTCACCTGCAACTCCATTTGCGTAGTTCAGTCTTCTACGCGGTAGGCGTGGGATGTTTTCTTCTTCTTCAGCATCACTAGGTATATTTGAGTTTTCTGAACTAGTGTATCCTTCGCTGAAATACTCGTTATCTTCACATTTATTCCAATCAGCCACCAACCTGTATTGTTCCCTCCTACTATCATCGTCATCGGAGTCAGCACCTTCACTAAGAGGAGTAGTATCAAATGTCCGACGATAATCCAGGTATTGTTCAGCTCCCCAAGGTAATTCTGGACTGCTAAATGGGCTTCTTTCAGCACTTTGGTATGCAGCATCATCATCACCACTGTGTGTAGGGACAATCCTGCTAACAGTAAAACAATCTTTGATCACCACATAAATAACAAAATCTAAATTGTAATACTTAGAACTCAAAAAATTACCACCAACGATAAAAAAATCAGATCAACATACTTACGTTATTACTTTGCGTTTGTGCATATTGAATGCAGAGTTAAATCATACAGCAAGAGTTTCTGATTTTAATGCAGCACCCACTAGCTATCGGCAGAAGAAAGAATAAATGTGGTGCCTAATTTATGAGTTCTTTTTATACTGATTCAACCTAACAAATGCACATGCCCTTATCTTTCTCCAAAAATTAAAATAATATCTTTATCCAATTAATAATACAACTTATATTGGTTAAGTTTCTAACCCAATCCTAATTACTCCTATATGCATATATATGTATATATACCATCAATAGATTCAATTTCCATTTACTTCTCTATTATTCTCTATTATACCTAAAATTCGCGCATATCTCGACAAAATGACTAATTAATAATACAACTTATATTAGTTAACTTTCTAACCCAATACTAATTACTCCTATATGCATATATATGTATATATACCATCAATAGATTCAATTTCCATTTACTTCTCTATTATTCTCTATTATACCTAAAATTCTGCATATCTCTGACAAAATGACTAATTAATAATACAACTTATATTAGTTAACTTTCTAACCCAATCTAATTACTCCTATATGCATATATATGTATATATACCATCAATAGATTCAATTTCCATTTACTTCTCTATTATTCTCTATTATACCTAAAATTCTGCATATCTCTGACAAAATGACTAATTAATAATACAACTTATATTAGTTAACTTTCTAACCCAATCCTAATTACTCCTATATGCATATATATGTATATATACCATCAATAGATTCAATTTCCATTTACTTCTCTATTATTCTCTATTATACCTAAAATTCTGCATATCTCTGACAAAATGATTAAATGAGAAATAATAATAAGAGGACAAAATGAGGGAATATAATTAAGGCAGAAACGTAAGAGTACTGAAGTTTGAGATAAAACTAAATAATGAGAATATATAGAAATAAGTTTGACTAAATAAGTAATGAGAATAGAAATGATCAGACAATAACTATAATTAGTTAGCACAATTGTCTAATATAGACTTTATAAACACCAAATATAGACAATGACTGTAATTAGTTAGCACATTCGAAGAATGAGGATTATTAGTTTAGGACCAAATGCATACCGTGCTAGTCTCCGGG
Source organism: Papaver armeniacum (assembly GCA_023531295.1). NCBI lineage: Eukaryota > Viridiplantae > Streptophyta > Magnoliopsida > Ranunculales > Papaveraceae > Papaver > Papaver armeniacum. The sequence goes on from JAJJWW010004285.1 coordinate 26,528, forward strand.
AGCGATTTTCCTAACTGCAACCACTATAACAGAACAGCAGCTACGCGATGGAGAGGGGACATCGATGAGTTTGCCAAAAAATAAACTCAAGAAAATTGCCATCAATGCTCGAGCATTAGAGTATAACTGCTAGTATGTCAGTACTAAAGTATAACAATTTAACTAATGTGGTCTTTGTGGACCTTGTAGTCCACACAGTACAGCTTAACACTATAATTTCCCATAGCAGTTTAACTAATATGGACTATAAACAACACCAATTGGTTTTCACAATGCTGGAGTACACTGCTTTATCGGTAACATATCGTTTGCCCACAATACCAATCGCCAATTGACTATGCTAATGCATGTCGAGAATTATTATCTCATTGTTAGTTCCATAGCCCTGTACTAAATTTTTTATAACTCTTATGAAGACCCATTACTAAACATTAAATAAAAAAACACGTGGAAGTCCGCAAACACAAATACTTCCTTGAAGCATTTTATCAAACAGTAAATGAGCAATATTGTTTTCTTTTCGTTTAACAGAAAAAATCATAATTGATCAAATGAGTAGGTCTAAAAATGTGAAAGAAGAGATACAAATCCCAAAGAACGAAAGAAACAAAGCAAAACAATTGGGATATGATAAGATTAATCCAAATTTTATTTTTACTTTTTCTAACATAATCAAACAAATTAAGATAAGGGAATATATTAAGTTGTTTGAATTTCCTGTGTACATACCGGAAATGAATTAAATAATGGTATTTGTAAGAAATTCGGAAGACAAATTGCGGAAGAAAAATTGAACTTGTAATCAAACCCTAACTTTGATGGTGTCGCCTTAGACAGACATCATATGATACGAAGAAGGAGAATAACTCAAAAAGAAGAAGAAGGAGAGGAGGACGAGGAACAAGGTGATGGAGGGGTAGACTTTAGCATATGATGCTGTGGTATACTTCTACGAGGAAGGAAGTGAAACTGAAATAAGAATGAAAAATTAAGACGTCGGAGTGCAAACTTTTGTGGACCTTGGTGTAATAGAGATGTAAGGTTAAAAAAATTAAATAACACTAATGGTCACGACACCTACGGTCCAGGACTTAGGTGGTGTGGTCCGGACTTAGGTGATGTGGTCCGGACCTTAGTCTTAAAGTGAGGACCTTCCTTAGCCCACGTGGTGCTTATCTGGCACCTACGGTCCGGACATTAAGTCTAATGGTCCGGATCTTCCTGAACATATGTGGCTCCTACGTGGCAACCCATATTTGGGATTTTTAAAAGGTCCAGACTTTAGCAAGAAAAAGTCTGGACCTTTTTGACTTATTTTTTTAAAACAAATTCCAATTATAGTACTTTTGAATTATCTCAAAAGGTCCAGTTAGAGGTCCGGACTTTAGATTATGGACTTTAATAATAACAAAAAATATCTTATTTATTTTTAATTTTATTCTTTTGACTAAATTTTTTTTAGATTTGATTAAAAGTATAATATAAAGTTTGATACCACACAATCATTTTTTACATATGTAGCTACACAAAAACCAAAAATTATACAACAAGCAAAAATGAAAAAATGAATGAATAAATACCTTTTCTATAGAGAAAATTAGTTTAAACATTCGCTTTGTATTCTTAAGTATAGATTTGGTCTCATTCAATTTTACCATGCTTACTTACGAAGGCATTAGCATTAACCAATTTATTTACCCATGATAATATTTGAAAATAATAACAAACAACATGGAAGGTCCACTAGTTTTTAGGACAAAAATATAATAAAGTTATTTGTTAGGGGTAAAAATGGTACACAAACCTATATTCGTGTATTAAATTACGTTTCCGATATTTTTGAAAGACACACTTTGAAATGCCCTATTTTTGTTAATTATGCCTACTATACCCATATATTCCATGAGTTGTTTACAAATCCCAGTTGAAACTATCAAGCAAATGGAAGCCTTGCAAAGGGACTTCTGGTGGGGATGAAAAGAGAGGTACTTATACTGCCTGATGGAAGTATTTAGGCAGACATAAGGATATAGGAGGTCAGGGTTTTAGGGATTTAAGGATCCTAAATCAAGCTCTTCTTGTCAGAGCTGCCTGAAGATCTTGTACAAATTCTGAAGAGCCTTGGGCATAGGAAATACATGCAAAATACTTCCCAGCTACTAGCCTTTTACTTGTTAGTCTTAAAACTGATTGCTCATTGTCATGGAGAGGAATGCAGCATACTTTTGCTTTCTTAAAAGCTAGCAGTTGTTGGAGAGTAGGAAAAGGTAACAAAATAAAGATCTGGCTGGATAAATGGATAATGGGAATGGATAATCCTCCAAGTCCAAAGGCAGAAATAAATGACAGTGAAGATTACAAATGGGTTAGGGAACTTATAAAACCAGATGGGAAAGATTGGAATCTGCAGCTTCTTCAACATTTCTTTGATCAGCCAACTGTGGATATGATTACAAAAATGAGAATCTCTCTTGCAGTGGAGGACAAATTAATGTGGAAACTTACAAGGCATGGGGGTTTTACACTAAAATCAACTTACAAGAAGATTTATGAGGACAGTCTGGGTGATGTTCAGGTGTCAACTGAGATTCAAGGCACTACAGTTAAATGGAAGGAATTATGGGAAGTGAATACTTGGCCTAGAGTAAAACACTTCTTTTGGAAATGTCTGTCAGATATTCTTCCTACAAGAGAAAGATTAGCAAGGAGTTGCGGATACATCAATCAGCATTGTCCAATGTGCAATCAGCCTGTTGAAAGTTATCTACATATTTTATTCTTATGTCCTTATGCAAGAGCTGTATGGATGGAAATTCCAGGAGGTAGTGCATTCTTACAAAGACCACATAATTCTGTCAGTGAAATCTTTCAAAGCTGGCTTTTACAACATAAGCAGAAGGGTACAGATGAAAGCTGGATTAATCTTGGTATGCTTGTTGCTTGGAGCATATGGAATGACAGATGTGAGACTGTCTTTCAAGACAAGACACAAGACCCAAGAGTAACAGCAAGGAAAGCAATCTGTTTTGCTAATTATAATGGCAGTCTTCACAGGGACACAAGCCAATATCAGCAGACATCTCATGGGAATTTGCAGTCCACTGATAATTGGAAACCACCACAAATGCCTTTCTTAACTATAAATTGTGATGGTTCTTATGATCCCAATACGGGACTAACTGGTACTGCTTGTATTTTGCGTGATTGTGCAGGCACTTGGAGGGAAGCGCAGCAAACTGCTATGCAGGAATAAAGGATGCAGAACAAGCTGAATGCCGGGCTTTTCTTGATGCTGTCAGATGGAGTGAATCGTTGCAGCTTACGGAAGTGATATTTGAAACGGATTTGAAGAATATTGCGGATTATATTAACAAAGAGTCACCAGTCATAGCATGGGAAAATGAAGGCATTCTGCTAGATGCTTTACATGTTTTAAAGTCAATGCAGTGTTGGGAATGTAAGTACATCCCAAGGAAATGTAAATGAGCAGCTGATAAGCTAGCAAAATTCAGTAGGAAGTTTAGAATTAGTAAAATTTGGTCAGATGTTCCTCCTAATATCATAGAGGATCAACTTTTGTTAGACCGTTCACACATTTTGGCTTAATAAAATCCCATTTGTTTGCAGCAGAAGCAAAACCAAGAGTGATATCAGTATAACCAAACTGCTGGTATTTCTCGACCCATAAAGATCAACCCTAAGTAGTTCAATTTTGTGATAACTTCAGAGTTTTAGTGCAGATTCCAAACCATAATGCTGAAATTTGCTATTAGCTAGCTTTCAACTCCATTCTTAAAGACCCAAAATTCATCCCAGAATACAGCAAGTTCAACAGAACGTCTTTCCCTATTCAGACCTCAGACCAACTAATCATTGTAGCGCCACCTCATTCAGCAGGGTAGAACAATTTTAATAAAATTTTGCAGAATTACCAAAATCTACTTAAACATTCTTAGATTCATTACAAAACGTCACTTCCGTTACTGCGCCAGATTATAGATGGCGCACAAAATTATACTAGTATTTAGAACTACGCAGCAGTTAGCAAATACCAGATATACATGTCAACTCTTTTTACAGTAACATCAGAAATAACCCTTACTTGAAACAAGTATCAGAACTGAAACCATCTAAGGTTAGTAGGTGCATGGTCTCCAAAATGAAATGGCAGTAATGTAGTTGAGATCATTTTAGTTATCTCCAGCTTTCTTTGAAGTACGAGTTGATCTCACTCTAGGTTTGGGAATTTGTTCAGCAACCTCTTCAACCATATCCTCCTCTGGATCAGACTTCTTCACTTTCTTGATTGGCTTACTTCCTTTAGCGGTTTTTGGCTTCTTGACATTTCCTTCGACCACGCCATCAATCCCTTTAAATATATGGACCTGTACATATGCATTAAACAATAGCATTTTACTGCATAGACAGGATAGAGACTTATCATTCAAAAGACCGAGAGAGGTGGCTGCACCTACCTTTAGTCGTGTCGGCTTAATAAGCTCAAACACCAGTGCATCACCATCATCTAACTTATGATCTTTAGCGAATGCCTTCCAGCCCCCACTGAGGCCAGTTTTTTCTCCAATGTAAATAGTGTCATACTCGACACCATCTTTATCCTCTAACACAATTGTTATTTTATCCTCGCTTAAGTACTTTTGGCAGAAATCCGTCGGGACATTCTAACAACATAACGACAGTAACATAACAAGAAGCAAGTGTCAATTTTTTCTGCTTATGCACTTCCACTAAAAGTGATGGAAAGAATGATGGAATTTAGAGAACTACAACATCATATATCATGTTAGCTTACCAGCCAAAAGCCGTGGTACACATGAGATTGGAGCATTGATTTGACATAAGATGGGTGACTAGAAGGCACATGACGAACTCGGAAATCTTCCGCACGCTTAATAGCATTAGCTCTCTGTGCTGCAGTAGCAACTTTTTCATGGGCCTTTCGGACTCTGCGTAATGGCATTTGTGAGTATTATTAGCACCTAAACCAACTACATGGAAACCCACAACTTAAATCAAACAGAGTTCACTGCAATTAGATACTTAACCTAGTAGATGTGCCTGATCTTAGCTTTTTCCGCAGAGGAAGTTCCTTGATAAACTGAAACATTCACAGAAATTTTACGCATTCAAACTCAATTTATAAACATTACCAAGACCTAAATATGCAGTAGTCTTCTTACCTCTTCTGCATAGGAAGTAGCTACACTACGAGGGCGTGAAGAACGTCTCACTAAATCAGGGTCCACAGGAGTCGCAGTCGTAGATTTAGGTTTAGCTTTTAGTTTCTACATCATTAACATGGAAAGAACAAATTAAAACACCTACACTAAATATTACAGCCTTCAATTAGAAAAGCTTATAAACAATACATTCAGTTTCAAATTATGACAAGTGCAGAATCCTGACACAGCTGAAATGCACATAATATCATGAGACGTTGGACACCCTCACAAGCAGATTTCAGCCCAGATAATAACCCCATAACCAATCATAATACGAAGTCATAGCAGAACAGTGACGTAATGAAGCAAATTGAATCGCTTCAGAGAAACATAGATGCACAGCACTAGCAGAATTCACCGACTCAAAACACACCACACCAGTATTTGTTCCCAACTACAAGCCTCAAACTACTACACATTTCATTACAAAAAGGATAATTCAATCAATGCTGCTTCTTTGGATTTGCAGCACTATCAGTATTTATCCCCACCCCCATATATCTGACAGCGTATAACTAACATATAGACACCAAAGGAACTTCTAAACAGAATCCGATTTATCTAAAATTAACCATCAGTGCAAGTTTTTCAGCTCAAATTTCGCATTAAAATACCTTCTAGATTACTGTCACTTGAAAATTCACATCTTAATTTCATCGTTTAGAGCAAAAACCACAGATACTAACCACAGATTCAAATATAAAATAAGAACCAGTTGAACATACAAAGTTTCTTTCATACATTGATCTTAGAACTCTATTTTACACAGGAAAACAAATCATAGTACCAAAATAAAAAGTTGAATAAAACATATCAAATCCTAGGGATTGAGCTCAAAATATAACCAGTAAATAACATATTAGAGTTGTCATAGATTCATCAAAAACAAATTGTAGACTAAAGATTCATCCAAAATGACAGAAATTTTGGATGAAAATGGAAATTTAGGGTTATTAGAGAGAACTTACGGGCTTTGCAACTGGAGTTAGACTCTTGACAATCTTATCGACACCCAAATCCTACAATCATATAAAGAAATTGAAATCATTTACAAAATAGCATTTTAGGGTAAAATGAAAATGAAGGGGGTTTAGGGTTTTAACTGACCTGAAATCTCCTTCTGTTTTCATCCAAACGTTGTTTTCTAGCTTCTTCGTAGGGGTTAACATCTGCCATTGGGAAATCAGAACGAGAACGAAGCAGCCCTCTAAATCAATTTCTTGGGTTTACACAGAAAGGAGAATTTCTCTGAAGAGGGGACTGAAATTTATTAGGGATTCTAGTCTCGACTCCGCACAAAACCTAAGGGACTGTTTGTTTTTCAACAGATACAATTTTATAGGCAGCAGACGGGTAAGTTTTAGCTCAAGGCCCATTAAGAATACGAGCCTATTGAAGTCGGTAGTCAAATAAAGAAGTCCGAAGCAAAAACAATTTTCCAGAAGTCATAGTATTTTTGCCTTTAATTTGAGGCCTATTTTGATTTTAGTAGAAACTATACGATAGTATAAAAAATATAATGAGCTAGTTTGGTCCTGTTGACCTAGTCAACCATAATGGATTCTTCCTGTATCTCAAAAAAGTGGAAGAATCTAGCTGCTAGATTGGCCATCCACGTCAGCATGGGCAACCTCATAAGTTCTATGAGATGACGAATCTAGCAGAAAAACGCTGAATCAAACAACGTTGAACGCTGAACCAAACAGTGCTCACAATTTAATTTTATTTTTCTCACCTTCTTTTCATCTCTTTCCACATTTCTATCACTTTTTTTCTTCTCTCTCTCCTTCTTTTCCTCCCTCTCCACGGTTCTCTCTCCCTCTTTTTCTTCTCTCTCCTTCTTTTACTCTTTCTCTCCCTCTTTTCATTCTCTCTCACTCTTTTCCTCTCTCTCCATGAGAAAAAATTATATAGGGCCGAATGATTCAGCATTTTGGTTACTTTTTGAAATTGAACAGTTCGAGCGTTTCAATCTCTATTTGATAGTTGAACTGCGAGCACTTACTAAGAGAGAACTATCAACTATCACTGTTAACTTTTTCCCCACATTTTTTTCATGATTTGTAACACTTTTTGGCCAATCTAGCAGTTCAATCTAGCCCATAGGGGTTGGCCTTAGTTCACTCTCTTACTAGTCATCCATAATCGGCACCTTAAATGACAGATCCCATTCCTATTTTGGTCCAGTCAGTAGCCTAAGAGCGATTGCAGTGGGCGACTATACCCATTTTTTTGGTCTCAGAACCAGGCGTAGCGGGACGGACCATCGACCAAATACCAGACTAAATGAACAGGTGGGCGAGTATATTTGGTCGGGACCAAAGACTAAACCCAAATATAGTCGAGCGGTGATATAGTTTACGCCCCAAAACCGGGCGGTGATATAGTTTACGCCCCACACCGGCGGGCATATAGTTTACGCCCCACACCAAGCGGGGTAAAATGTTCGCCCCCCACATTTTTTTTTTTTTTTTTTGTTCGGGCGAACATTATATGTGATCTGGTGTGGGGCGAACATTATATGTGATCCCCACACCAAAGCGGACATTATATGTTCGCCCCATTATTTTTTTTTTTTTTTTTTTTTTTTTTTTTTGTCGGGCGGGGATAAAGTTTACGCCCCACACCAGGCGAACTTATACTCCCCGCTCGACTAAATTTACTCGCCCCCCACTGCGTCACACGACGGACCAAACTAAAATTTGGTCTTTTTTTTGGTCTTTGATCTTTGGGTTTAGTCGCACCACACTGCAGTCGCTCTAAGTATTGTCACATGTTTTTACCCAACCATATAGCATCCACCTGCGCCTATATCCCTACAACACATGTCATCTCCATTTAAGTTGAAAACAGATGAAACGGTTCGTTAATTCTAATGCATGAATACTAGTCACGTCTAATTTCAAAAATCTGATTAACAGATAAAATTAATATGCCCGAGTTATGACAAAATTTGATGCCAATTGCTGAGTACTCTAAATATCGGTAAATGGTGATTGCAGTTTACGGATATGCTAAAAAGAGCATGTTATAAGAGACAGTCAAATTTAATATGGAACCGATCGCTCAGTTTAGAATGTCTAGTGAAGTTTTACCAACAGGAATATCAGCTCCGACATTCATTACAGTATCTCAAAGATTTGATTCAACTACTAAATAGATTAGCTCCAGTCCTATAGCAAACAGACAAGTATCTTGGTGATAGTGGTAAACTCTTCATTCGCAGAAACCTTCATGGCGGAGCACTGCTCAAACAAGAATCTTTCTTAAATGTCAGTATAACGTTACAGAGATTCATTATTGTGGTGATTGTTACAAGTGATGAAATCTTAGAGCCTTTCCCCGACTGTACCTGTTCATCTGAAAATAGTAAATTGAATTCAGTACAGAATAATTACGGGAAAAACGGAATAAACCCAGTGAGAATTATAAATGATGCACATCTCATGAATCTAGCTACAATTTCATCTAAGTGCAAATGATTTATAGCATCACCGTCCATTGCATCATGCCAACAACAAAACTGAGTACATAGACATTCTAACTAATTGCAACAGCAAACTTGGGTATGCCTAAATCTTAAAGCAAGAGAACTGCTAAACTCACAAAGAAGAGCGAACAAGAAAAAACAAAAGATACTTCTGGAATTTAAAAAAAAAAATTCAGCAATTACACATGGAAAGCGGCGGATGAAAAAATGTTAAAAATTATGGTAATTTGTGATTTGGTGAGAGTACACATAATGGGCCAATAAGAAAGTTTTTTGGGCTAAGTAAGGCCTATAATAATCTAGGCTAAGTACCATAAGATGGTTAGACTACTCGTCCAACATCTAGAGAATTCTATCTCTAGAGAATTCGCTGGTCAATGACCAATCTAGAGAGCTCGGTCTCTACACTCTTCCTTTCAGTCACGTGTAATCTAGAGAATTCTTTCTCTAGCATTTTCTTAGCCCAGTCGGTCACTTGGTCTCTAGAACTTTCATTTTCTAGAGTTCTCTTCATGGTCGGTCACTAAGCCTATAAATAGGCAAGTCTTAGTTCATTTGTAAGCATCCAAAACTCAAGTGAGTAACCAAGTAGTAAGTGTGAGAGTTAGAGTGAGAGCCAAAGAGTCCTCCTTGTAAAAACATAGTGAGCCAAAGAGCTACACTTGAAATTCCATTGTAAACATTTTCATTTCCAAATTAATCAAAGCCTCACTTCCAATTAACCAACTTCTCTTCCCAAATCATTTCCATAAACTCATCACACTTAGCATTGCGCCAACAAATTTGGTATCGAGAGCAAACCCATTCCGATAATCCTAAAACTCTACCCATGGCAAGTATTCAAGGTTTCAACTATGCCCAAAGTTTAATTCCAATTTTTGATGGTGAGAGTTATGATTATTGGAGTCTACAAATGAAGACATTATTCATTTCACAAGACCTATGGGATTTTGTGGAAGAAGGTTACTTAATTAGGAGTCGGCGCAGCTTACGGCATCATGGACCGACGCACAAAAAAAAGGAGTATAAGGAAAATAAGAAGAAGGATGCTAAAGCACTACTATTCCTGCAACAAGGGGTAAGTAAAGCTATCTTTCCTCGAATTTCGATTGCAAAAACTTGAAGGAAACTGGAATATTCTCAAAGTAGCATTCAAGGTTCCGAAAAAGTAATCTCCATAAAACTACAAAATTTATGGCGAGATTTTGATAATTTACTCATGAAAGAAAATGAAACTATCCGAACTTCTTTTCAAGAGTTCTTTGGAATAGTAAATCAAATTAGTAGTTATGGAGATACCATAGAGAATAAAAGAGTTGTAGAAAAGATTTTAAGAAGCTTACCTTTCAAATTCGACCACATCGTCATTTGCCATTGAGGAGTCAAAAAATTTATCGACTCTCTCGGTACACGAATTAATGGGTTCACCGGAGGCGCACGAGAAAAGAATAAATAGGTTCGCGGAACAACCGTTGGAGCGGGCGTTTCAATCAAAAAATAAATTTCGGTGAAAAGAAAAGTACGGGCGGAAAAGAAAGCTCCAGAGGAGGATCATCATCAACATCACCTCACGAGAAAGGGTCGACGTCAAATCAATGGCCCAGGAATTACTAACGCGGACGTGGAAGAGGAAAAGGAGGTTACAAAAATAATAACCAAAGGTACGGCAAAAATTACTCCTCAAATCTCCGATGTAATGTTTGCAAAAAGTTTGGCCATCCAACTGAAAATTGCAAGTACAAGTGCACGAAGTGTGATAAATTAAATCACATGGAAAAAGATTGTTGGCTCAACGAAGCTAACTATTCCGGGAAAAAAGATTCTCAAAATCAAGTATTTTATTCCTGCCTCACCTCGCAACAAGAAGCGCAAGGTATATGGTATGTCGATAGCGGATGCAGCAGCCATATGACAGGAAACAAAGAATACTTCGTAAAGTTGGACGAGCAAGAAATTCCACCAGTCAAACTCGGAGACGGAAAGTATCAGAATGTTGAAGGAAAAGGAGTCATATCCGTACGCACAAGGTCAGGTAAAACTCGATACATATACGATGTTCTTTATGTTCCTGGCCTAGCTCAAAACCTATTAAGTGTTGGACAACTCATAAGAAAAGGATACTCACTACATTTTGAAGACGGAGAATGCACAATTTATGATAAAATTAATAGGCAATTGGTGGCAAAAGTAAAAATGTCAGCGAATTTTGTCTTTCCCCTATCTATGCCATCAATTGAGAATTGTGCAATGAGTACCAATCATGTAGATGAATGCAAGTTATGGCATTTGAGATACGGGCATCTCAACTACGAGATCCTTGAAGGTTCTAAAATCAAAGAACATGGTAATTGGTCTTCCTAATATCAGTGGTGGAGATAAAGTATGTGAAGGTTGTATTCTTGGGAAGTTTCATAGACTTCCATTCACAAAAATTCGTGGAGAGCAAGAAGGCCCCTCGAATTGGTGCACGCCGATATATGCGGTCCGACAAGAACAGCTTCACTCAACAACAGAAGATATTTTCTCTTATTCGTTGATGATTATACCAGGATGATGTGGGTGTATATTCTCGAGCAAAAGTCCGAGGCATTCACTAAATTCCTAGAGTTCAAGGCGCTGGCAGAGAAGCAAAGTGGTCATCAACTAAAGGTTTTCCCAGACAGACAGAGTAGTGGAGAATTTACTTCTAATAAATTTATCAACTATTGCAAAGAAAACGGTATTAAGAAGGAGCTTACCGTCCGATACACTCCACAACAAAACGGCGTCGCGGAAAGGAAAAATCGTACGATCGTGGAAATGGCTCGCAGTATGCTAAAAGCAAGGAAGCTACCAACGGACCCATCGGGCGGAAGCAGTCAACACGGCGGTTTACATCCTCAATCGTTCGCCAACAAAATCAGTTCTCAACAAAACTCCATATGAAGCTTGGCATAATAAAAAGCCCGAGGTAACTTCTTTCAGAATTTTTGGTTCCGTAGCATACTCACATATTCCATCCCAACATAGAGAAAAGTTCGATGAAAAAGGAGAAAAGCTAATATTCATCGGATACAGCGAAGAGTCTAAAGCATATAGACTTCTAAAGCCAGACACAAAGGAACTGGTAATTTCAAGAGATGTTATCTTCGATGAATTCAAAGCTTGGGTTTGGAATGATGAACCAGACAACTACGAGTTGCCACTAATCATTGAAGACGAGCCAGATCAGCCACGACAAAGAAGAAAGTACTCACCAAAGAAGCCCGAGATCTCCTAGTCCAACACAACAAAGTCCAAGTTCATCAGAAGCAAGTGCCACACCTAGAAAGGTGCGTTCCCTAGTAGATATTTATAATGCATCTAACTGTGCATTTATAGCACTCGAACCTCACAAATATGAGGAAGCGGCAAAGGAAGAAAAATGGAGAAACGCCATGGATGAAGAAATGCGAGTAATCGAGAAAAATAAGACATGGGAGCTTGTAAATCAGCCAATAGACAAAGAAATCATTGGTCTGAAATGGGTCTACAAGACAAAATATAATGAAGATGGGTCAATTCAAAAGCACAAAGCAAGGCTAGTTGCAAAAGGATATTCCCATCAACCAGGAATTGACTACAACGAGACGTTCGCCTTGATCGCTCGCATGGAAACAATCCGGATGGTGTTAGCTTTGGCAGCTCAACTCAAAATGAAGGTCTACCAATTGGACGTAAAGTCGGCGTTCCTAAACGGAGAACTAGAAGAAGAGGTGTACGTCGAACAACCTCAAGGATATGTCCGAAAAGGAAAAGAAAAAATGGTTTATCGTCTCCGCAAAGCACTATATGGCCTCAAGCAAGCACCACGTGCATGGAACAGCAAAATCGACAAGTATTTCCGAAATAATGGATTCGAGAAAAGTCCAAGTGAGCCATCCCTCTACATAAGAAAACAAGGTACGGATTTCCTAATCGTCTGTCTCTACGTTGATGATTTAATTTATGCCAAAGACAAAACAAGAGATGGCGAGAAAAATTTAAGAGGGAGATGATGAAAGAATATGAGATATTGAGACTTAGGACTTATGCGATATTTTCTTGGGATTCAAGTAAAACAATCTCCAGAAATATTCATTTCCCAAGAAAAATATGCAGAAGACTTACTGAAAAGGTTCAACATGATGGATTGCAAACCAATTGCAACTCCAATGGGTACCAATGAGAAATTGGTAAAAAATGATGGAGCGACAAAGGTCGATCCAACCTTATTCAGAAGTCTAGTCGGCTCACTAATCTATTTAACAAATACAAGGCCGGACATCGTCAATGCAACCAGCATTGTTTCTCGGTTTATGAGCGAGCCAAGCAAGTTACACTATGCGGCGCAAAAAGAATTCTTCGATATATCAAGGGAACAAAGAATTTCGGCATCAAGTATACAAGAGAAAAAGATAATGATTTAATTGGCTTCACAGATAGCGATTGGGGAGTTCTATTGAAGACCGAAAGAGCACATCAGGCTATGTTTTTACAGTATGGGAACAAAAATTATCTCCTGAGTTCTAAAAAACAAAGTACGGTGGCACTATCGTCAGTAGGCAGTACATAGCAGCAACAAGTGCAGCATGAAGACAAAGTATGGTTGAGAAGAATAATGACCGACCTACAACAAAGGCAAATGCAGCCGACGACTATCTACTGTGACAATATGTCAACAATTGCAATGACAAAAAATCCAGTCTTCCACGGACGGACGAAGCACATAGAGCTACGACACCACTTCATCAGAGAACTAGTGGAAAATAAAGAAATCGAGCTCCAGTTCTGTCCAACACAAGAGCAAAATGCAGATATTTTCACAAAAGCAGTCACGGTGGATAAGTTCAATCATTTCAGAGACAAGCTGAACATCACAAATTAAGAGGGGGTGTTAAAAATTATGGTAATTTGTGATTTGGTGAGAGTACACATAATGGGCCAATAAGAAAGTTTTTTGGGCTAAGTAAGGCCTATAATAATCTAGGCTAAGTACCATAAGATGGTTAGACTACTCGTCCAACATCTAGAGAATTCTATCTCTAGAGAATTCGCTGGTCAATGACCAATCTAGAGAGCTCGGTCTCTACACTCTTCCTTTCAGTCACGTGTAATCTAGAGAATTCTTTCTCTAGCATTTTCTTAGCCCAGTCGGTCACTTGGTCTCTAGAACTTTCATTTTCTAGAGTTCTCTTCATGGTCGGTCACTAAGCCTATAAATAGGCAAGTCTTAGTTCATTTGTAAGCATCCAAAACTCAAGTGAGTAACCAAGTAGTAAGTGTGAGAGTTAGAGTGAGAGCCAAAGAGTCCTCCTTGTAAAAACATAGTGAGCCAAAGAGCTACACTGAAATTCCATTGTAAACATTTTCATTTCCAAATTAATCAAAGCCTCACTTCCAATTAACCAACTTCTCTTCCCAAATCATTTCCATAAACTCATCACACTTCCGCATTGCGCCAACAAATTTGGTATCAGAGCAAACCCATTAGATAATCCTAAAACTCTACCCATGGCAAGTATTCAAGGTTTCAACTATGCCCAAAGTTTAATTCCAATTTTTGATGGTGAGAGTTATGATTATTGGAGTCTACAAATGAAGACATTATTCATTTCACAAGACCTATGGGATTTTGTGGAAGAAGGTTACTTGGTACCCGAGTCGGCAAATAGATTCGGCATCATGGACCGACGCTTAAAAAAAGGAGTATAAGGAAAATAAGAAGAAGGATGCTAAAGCACTACTATTCCTCGCAACAAGGGGTAAGTAAAGCTATCTTTCCTCGAATTTCGATTGCAAAAACTTCGAAGGAAGCCTGGAATATTCTCAAAGTAGCATTCCAAGGTTAGAAAAAGTAATCTCCATAAAACTACAAAATTTATGGCGAGATTTTGATAATTTACTCATGAAAGAAAATGAAACTATCCGAACTTCTTTTCAAGATTCTTGGAATAGTAAATCAAATTAGTAGTTATGGAGATACCATAGAGAATAAAAGAGTTGTAGAAAAGATTTTAAGAAGCTTACCTTTCAAATTCGACCACATCGTCGCTGCCATTGAGGAGTCAAAAATTTATCGACTCTCTCGGTACACGAATTAATGGGTTCACCGGAGGCGCACGAGAAAAGAATAAATAGGTTCGCGGAACAACCGTTGGAGCAAACGTTTCAATCAAAAATAAATTTGGTGAAAAGAAAAGTACGGCTTAAAAGAAAGCTCCAGGAGGAGGATCATCATCAACATCACCTCACGAGAAAGGGTCGACGTCAAATCAATGGCCCGGGAATTACTACCGCGGACGTGGAAGAGGAAAAGGAGGTTACAAAAATAATAACCAAAGGTACGGCAAAAATTACTCCTCAAATCTCCGATGTAATGTTTGCAAAAAGTTTGGCCATCCAACTGAAAATTGCAAGTACAAGTGCACGAAGTATGATAAATTAAATCACATGGAAAAAGATTGTTGGCTCAACGAAGCTAACTATTCCGAGAAAAAAGATTCTCAAAATCAAGTATTTTATTCCTGCCTCACCTCGCAACAAGAAGCGCAAGGTATATGGTATGTCGATAGCGGATGCAAAGAGACCATATGACAGAAACAAAGAATACTTGTAAAGTTGGACGAGCAAGAAATTCCACCAGTCAAACTCGGAGACGGAAAGTATCGAATGTTGAAGGAAAAGGAGTCATATCCGTGCGCACAAGGTCGGGTAAAACTCGATACATATCCGATGTTCTTTATGTTCTGGCCTAGCTCAAAACCTATTAAGTGTTGGACAACTCATAAGAAAAGGATACTCACTACATTTTGAAGACGGAGAATGCACAATTTATGATAAAATTAATAGGCAATTGGTGGCAAAAGTAAAAATGTCGGTAATTTTGTCTTTCCCCTATCTATGCCATCAATTGAGAATTGTGCAATGAGTACCAATCATGTAGATGAATGCAAGTTATGGCATTTGAGATACGGGCATCTCAACTACAGATCCTTGAAGGTTCTAAAATCAAAGAACATGGTAATTGGTCTTCCTAATATCAGTGGTGGAGATAAAGTATGTGAAGGCTGTATTCTTGGGAAGTTTCATAGACTTCCATTCACAAAAATTCGTGGAGAGCAAGAAGGCCCCTCGAATTGGTGCACGCCGATATATGCGGTCCGACAAGCAAAACTGACTTCACTCAACAACGAGAAGATATTTTCTCTTATTCGTTGATGATTATACAGGGATGATGTGGGTGTATATTCTCGAGCAAAAGTCCGAGGCATTCACTAAATTCCTAGAGTTCAAGGCGCCCGCGAGCAGAAGCAAAGTGGTCATCAACTAAAGGTTTTCCGTACAGACCGTGGTGGAGAATTTACTTCTAATAAATTTATCAACTATTGCAAAGAAAACGGTATTAAGAAGGAGCTTACCGTCCGATACACTCCACAACAAAACGGCGTCGCGGAAAGGAAAAATCGTACGATCGTGGAAATGGCTCGCAGTATGCTAAAAGCAAGGAAGCTACCCAACAGCTACTGGGCGGAAGCAGTCAACACGGCGGTTTACATCCTCAATCGTTCGCCAACAAAAGCAGTTCTCAACAAAACTCCATATGAAGCTTGGCATAATAAAAAAGCCCGAGGTAACTTCTTTGAAATTTTTGGTTAGTAGCATACTCACATATTCCATCCCAACATAGAGAAAAGTTCGATGAAAAAGGAGAAAAGCTAATATTCATCGGATCTGGCGAAGAGTCTAAAGCATATAGACTTCTAAAGCCTGGACACAAAGGAACTGGTAATTTCAAGAGATGTTATCTTCGATGAATTCAAAGCTTGGGTTTGGAATGATGAACCAGACAACTACGAGTTGCCACTAATCATTGAAGACGAGCCAGATCAGCCACGACAAGAAGAAAGTACTCCACCAGCAAGCCCGAGATCTCCTAGTCCAACACAACAAAGTCCAAGTTCATCAGAAGCAAGTGCCACACCTAGAAAGGTGCGTTCCCTAGTAGATATTTATAATGCATCTAACTGTGCATTTATAGCACTCGAACCTCACAAATATGAGGAAGCGGCAAAGGAAGAAAAATGGAGAAACGCCATGGATGAAGAAATGCGAGTAATCGAGAAAAATAAGACATGGGAGCTTGTAAATCAGCCAATAGACAAAGAAATAATTGGTCTGAAATGGGTCTACAAGACAAAATATAATGAAGATGGGTCAATTCAAAAGCACAAAGCAAGGCTAGTTGCAAAAGGATATTCCCATCAACCAGGAATTGACTACAACGAGACGTTCGCTCCAGTCGCTCGCATGGAAACAATCCGGATGGTGTTAGCTTTGGCAGCTCAACTAAAAATGAAGGTCTACCAATTGGACGTAAAGTCGGCGTTCCTAAACGGAGAACTAGAAGAAGAGGTGTACGTCGAACAACCTCAAGGATATGTCCGAAAGGAAAAGAAAAAATGGTTTATCGTCTCCGCAAAGCACTATATGGCACCGAAGCAAGCACCACGTGCATGGAACAGCAAAATCGACAAGTATTTCCGAAATAATGGATTCGAGAAAAGTCCAAGTGAGCCATCCCTCTACATAAGAAAACAAGGTACGGATTTCCTAATCGTCTGTCTCTACGTTGATGATTTAATTTATGCCAGCACAAAACAAGAGATGGCAGAAAAATTTAAGAGGGAGATGATGAAAGAATATGAGATGACAGACTTAGGACTTATGCGATATTTTCTTGGGATTCAAGTAAAACAATCTCCAAAAGAAATATTCATTTCCCAAGAAAAATATGCAGAAGACTTATTGAAAAGGTTCAACATGATGGATTGCAAACCAATTGCAACTCCAATGGGTACCAATGAGAAATTGGTAAAAAATGATGGAGCGACAAAGGTCGATCCAACCTTATTCAGAAGACTAGTCGGCTCACTAATCTATTTAACAAATACAAGGCCAGACATCGTCAATGCAACCAGCATTGTTTCTCGGTTTATGAGCGAGCCAAGCAAGTTACACTACACCGCCGCAAAAAGAATTCTTCGATATATCAAGGGAACAAAGAATTTCGGCATCAAGTATACAAGAGAAAAAGATAATGATTTAATTGGCTTCTGAGATAGCGATTGAAGGAGTTCTATTGAAGACCGAAAGAGCACATCGAGGCTATGTTTTACGTATGGGAACAAAAATTATCTCCGGAGTTCTAAAAACAAAGTACGGTGGCACTATCGTCGTAAGGGCGAGAGTACATAAGCGAAGAACAAGTGCAGCATGTGAAGCGGTATGGTTGAGAAGAATAATGACCGACCTACAACAAAGGCAAATGCAATGACGACTATCTCTTTTTGTGACAATATGTCAACAATTGCAATGACAAAAAATCCAGTCTTCCACGGATGGACGAAGCACATAGAGCTACGACACCACTTCATCGAGAACTAGTGGAAAATAAAGAAATCGAGCTCCGATTCTGTCCAACACAAGAGCAAAATGCGATATTTTCACAAAAGCGATCCACGGTGGATAAGTTCAATCATTTCAGAGACAAGCTGAACATCACAAATTAAGAGGGGGTGTTAAAAATTATGGTAATTTGTGATTTGGTGAGAGTACACATAATGGGCCAATAAGAAAGTTTTTTGGGCTAAGTAAGGCCTATAATAATCTAGGCTAAGTACCATAAGATGGTTAGACTACTCGTCCAACATCTAGAGAATTCTATCTCTAGAGAATTCGCTGGTCAATGACCAATCTAGAGAGCTCGGTCTCTACACTCTTCCTTTCAGTCACGTGTAATCTAGAGAATTCTTTCTCTAGCATTTTCTTAGCCCAGTCGGTCACTTGGTCTCTAGAACTTTCATTTTCTAGAGTTCTCTTCATGGTCGGTCACTAAGCCTATAAATAGGCAAGTCTTGGTTCATTTGTAATCATCCAAAACTCAAGTGAGTAACCAAGTAGTAAGTGTGAGAGTTAGAGTGAGAGACAAAGAGTCCTCCTTGTAAAAACATAGTGAGCCAAAGAGCTACACTGAAATTCCATTGTAAACATTTTCATTTCCAAATTAATCAAAGCCTCACTTCCAATTAACCAACTTCTCTTCCCAAATCATTTCCATAAACCCATCACACTTCCGCATTGCGCCAACAAAAAATGTGTAAGCAAAACTAACACAGTTATACTTGAATTACTTTTCATCATTAGGTAAAGTGGTGATGCAGTTGCAAACTCAAAAATATAACAGATGAAATCATAAAACAAATGTGCAAACATATGATTTGTTTTACCTCAACTGTTGTCACTCGGGATTCTTCACACTCCCATCTGTAATCCGTTTCTCCAGATAAGTACCAGACCCAAGTGAGACTATGCTCTCCACATAAATCTCTCGGTTATTAAGCATAGCAGCAACACCAACCACCACTGATCCAACTCTTTCATTTGTTTGATCACATAAAAGTAAATCTTTGAGACAATATTCTACTAGAATTTTCCCATTTTCGAAACTCCATAGCGGCTTCCAATATGGAATGCGACTTGGTAGTTGGGTTGAGGTAGCGGTATATTTTTTGATCCAAGATTCTTTTACTCCATACTCCTGCATTACCCACACATCGACTCTATCAAATCTCCAAACAAAAGCTATATAAAAGGAGTCTCCCCATAATCGCACACTCATATACATTTCCCCCGGAAATTCTACAGTTTGCATAGCATTTTCAGGTAACGGCATATGCATCATCGTCCCATTACTAATATCAAAAGAGAATATAATTTCGGAAGTGGTTTTTTGGGCGGTTATCATTCCCAACCAATGAAGAGATCCGTTGAAAAATACACCATGAGATCTTCTAACAGGATGAATTGAGTAATTGCCGGTGGTCTGGATATTACTCCATGAATCTGATCTCACTGTATAAACATCAATTTTCAAGGAACTGGTTTTTCCATAACCATAATAATCTGATATTATTACTAGTTTGTAATCATCAATGTTGCTATCATAACCTATGTTGTAAAAGGCGCTGGGCAAGGCGAGGCGCCAAGCCCAGCGCCTAGCGCCTAGGGCGCCCCAGGCGAGCGCCCGAAAAATAAAAAAAAACAAAAACAGGCATAATTTGGCGCCTAGGCGCCTTTTTTGCCTAGGCGCTGGTCCAGCGCTTAGAGCGCCTTTGGTGCTCGCCTTTCACAACATAGATCATAACCAAATCCACATATAACGCCAAAATTATATTCTGGTCGACTAGTTTCCTTAAATTCTCTTGTCAATGGGTTCCAAATACTAAACCTAGTCTTGGAATTATACATCCTTTCGGGATCAGCTTTATCACTACTAGAAATCTTTAAACAAACTAAACCGTTGCATGAACCGACAAATTCAAGAGAATATGAATTCTTAGATTCAAATGGGTAATTTATCAGAGCAGATCCATCAAATTCACATGATGATGATGATGATGATGATGAAATTGAAGCATAATCTATAGGTATAGAGTAAATCATAGGGAGCTTATCTCGAGAGGAATTATTACACAAAAGTTTAGGGTTGTTGCTGCTTTGAATAGTGCGATTGACATGATTTCTGATAAAACTAGGTTTAGAAAGTAGATTATAGAGAAGTTTGCATACACACCTAGATACCAAGATGGATTTCGCTGGTAACTTCAAAAAGATCTCATCGTGAACATCTTCTGGAACTTTTAACAATAAAGACATATTGATTCTTCTTGTTTGGATCTACTAGGGTTTTCAAAATGGGATAGAGATGAAATGCTTGTTTCTTTAAAGATGTGGGTTACAGTAAAAGAGATGAGTAGCAGTGGGGGGGTTTTGTAAAGGAAGATGGAGTGTGTGTCATGATGGTTTAGTGACATGTGACGCCCAAATGACTAGTGGGTGGATGCAAAAAGAAACTGGGATGCTTCAGATTACTCCATAAACAGTATTTCCCGAAACATCACGCATGAGGATTGGGAGTATCTGAGATCTACTCTTTCCTTTAGGTTCTATTACTCACACTATTTTAGATATACAAAATCTTGGGTGCTATCCAGCGATATTACTCTAAAAAACTCATGCTACGTAGAATTTAAGGCATTTTTGGTGGATAAGGAGGATATGGTATGTGTGTGTGATGGTGATGCACACTGATACTAAACATCCATCCTTATCATTCATAACTCATCTGGTTGTTCGTTTATTTATATGTTGGGGAAAAGTCTTCGAGTGGCTGCACATCTAACTTCCTGAACTAGTAGATAGTCACGTGTTATGTGTACGCTACAAAATTTCACTATTGTATCATCAAATCAGTATATAGGAGGCATACACAAGAGTTAATGTTTAAACCTTAAAAGTGGTAAGTTCCTTTCTTAATTCACTGATTTGCTGAACAAGTAATGAACTATTTTATTTTGAGAAGGTAATTAAATCTTGCCTTATTTTATTTTGGTAAACAGGAATTGTTTCCAAATTATAAATCAAATTTCTCTGCCGGAGCTTTTCGTGTTTCAATAATTCTATTCGGCCCACCAAGTCAAACCCACTGAAGATGTGGCGTTGAGGTGTCTTGACTTTTCTTTTTCTTGTTTTACTGTGTTTTTGATCGACTACAGTTAGGGTAAAACAAATTTTTTTCCCTCTGTTCTAGACCCTCCACTGGCGATCAATCTCCAGTCGAAGAAGCAAGATGCAAAGAGATTTCATTTCCGGTTGACTCATATCATTGTAGTAATAAAAGCCAAAATATATGAATGAAAACTGTAATTATATTCAAAATCCTATTAACTTAAATCCGGTTACAGATTTCTGTACATTTAAGCAAACAAATCTGAATACAATCGGTATTTCTGTATTACTTCAAATATCAAGAAAAGATGCAACTTAATGTAGCTTTACCTCGTTCATTTCAACAAGCCAAGTGATATGTCGCGATAACAGGTTTATTATAATGTACCATCACGAATACTTAATCAAACTTTGAGAAATCTGCTTCGTATCCTGTTGAGCTTCCGGACATCCACGCTGCATTATTTGTTTTGAAACTACAAATCCAAAATTAAATCTATTAGAATAACTTCCATAATTATCAATTCTGCATTTTGGAGATCATTAAGTTATAAAAAAATATTGGAGGATCTCCACTTAATCATAGACGTAAACAATTCTAAAAAACTTTACGGTAGTCAAGAACAAATAAAGGGAAAGGAGTCTTACCAGCCTAACTGCGGCACTTAGATCATCATCTACGGAGATAAAATCAATGTTATCGGTGTCCAAAAAAGATATTTCCTGAGAAGGTATCTGATCAACTCTTCCAGACTCCGTTGCGTTGGTACTTGGTATGATCGGAGCAACCGTATTTATCATTTCATCATTTCCTAGAAAAATACCTATAACCATTATAACTATTTATTTTTTTTGAACGATAATAACCATTATAACTTAACTACGCCATGGAAACAATAAAGAGTAAGAGTGACATTACCCTTACAGACTGGTATTACTATAATAAACACCAATGACTTACCTGAAAGAGTAGAATGATCGGTCATGTTGAATGGACATTCATTCTGAATAACTGAGTCAAAATTACTGGAACTTTCACGATCGAGTGTAGGATAATAAGTGAGGTCATCATCATCTTGGTTGTTTTGTGAATTTTGTGGAGCATAGGATAATTGGTTATTAGGTGGCGCAGTCGATGTTTCCCCAAACTGAAAATTACTTTCTCTGGAATCCGTATTTGCATTATAATTTGGAAACTTGGGCAAACCAACCCTATGAGGATCATCGAATTTAGAACTCAAAGAAAAGTTTTGGGCATGTAACTCACTCGCGTATATTTGGTTATGTAAGTTTTGATTCACTATGTCAAGAGAGGAGGAAGGATGCGAAATATTTTCCGTAGAAGGAACAAAGCATGGTTGTGGATTTACAAACGGGTGGATCGAGGTGTTATGAGTTGCATCATGATGACTTAATTGACTCGTTCGACCAGAGATGTAACTGATTCCATTCTGAGATTGAGAATTACGTAGAGATGGAAAGGTAGAACTCCGTATATTCTCACTCCTTCCATTGGATGCAGTGATGTTATCGGACATTTGGCCTTCTTTCTTCAATTTCTTCCTATATCTCTACATATGGAAAGGCAAAAACAGTGAGAATGGCCGAATACACTAGGGAGGACACTACAATGATATCATCATATATTGCTTCGAGCGTACAGTATACACAATGTAAGATAGAAATCACCTGCAGATAACCATCAACTTGCTCACGAGTAAGTCCTGGGACATTCATTTCCTCGTGTATAATTGACGGAACAGCTTCTGTTCAACAACAAATCCCAAAAAGTATGAGATCGATTCGATAAAACCAAGAATATGAATCCAGCACGACATAACTTTCATATTCGTAATATACTCACGATCTCCCAATTTATGAAACACCTCAACAAACTTTGCACACAACCCCGGGTCTGAAAAAGAAGCTTTTTTGGTCTTCTGGTTTGGAAACTGTTCGGCCTCATCCTTATTGCTTTCTATTTGATTATTGCTTTTGTTTTTCCTGTTTAAGTTTCTATCGGTTTCTTTCAAAGTAAATTTATTTTTGTTGAGTCTATGCCTAAGCACATGCTGCCATATCTTTTGAATCTCTCTTAGTGATATTGGCTTCACTAGAGAATCACACGCGCCATACTGTGTAGCTTTCGACACCGTTTCGTAGTCCCCATTTGGAGATACCACTGGAAATTATAACTCATTAATTAGTATAAAAAAATAAAAATATAACGGGAACACATCGAATTCGTTCTACTTACTAATCACTGGTATGTCCATTTCCACACCGATAATTTTCAATAGCCTCATTTTATCGTTTACTACATCTGTTATCACGATATCGAAGATTTTCTTCTTCTTTCTTAATATATCAAGGGCAAATTCTTCAGATTGTGTTGTAGTTACTGTAAAATCAATACGAAGTAAGTTTCAAATGTAAATCATAATTCTTCTAAACATTGTACAACAATTTATAATTTAGGATCGCATTTTTTTAACAACAAAATGGAAAAATAATATATGAAACCCTAAAATCAAATATAGAAAATCTAGAGAAGTAGCAAAATCGAACAAACCTTCGTGACCACATTTTGTTAGTAAAGCGCCCAGATATTTCAAGCAAACGGGGTCATGATCAACAGCCAAAACCCGCAATCCTTTAGGAAACTTATCATCATTGATAAAATCCATTGATATATATATATATATCTAAACCCTAAAGATCTATGTTTAAAGAGAGTTTTTCTAGTTGTATATGTATTGAAATCTTGTTGATACTTTATGCTCTGGAGGAGAAAATCCTAAATTAAATCCTCTTTATTTCTCTACATCTACAACAAAATAGAGATAATACATTCCATAAATGGATTTTTTTTGAATCTTAATCTGGCCAGGCTACGCGGCAATAGAATTGATTACCCCGTTTAAACTGCAGAAAGCGAGGTTTGATGATAAGGGCGTACGTGGTAAAGCAAAATGGTTGTGATTCTGGTTGTCACTCAAATATTGTTTAACTTACCGTACCGAAACGTGGAAACTGACTTCTTATGGCAAACAAACCAGATATTGAACCACATAGGAAAAACATGTCCATTTCATAGACTTTGGGCTACAGGGTCCGTATCCTGTCACTAACAAAAATACGTGTAGAGTTGAGACAGATGCATATTGTTGGTCAAAAATGTAAAATTATTGTACTATCGATCGAGTCTCTGTGTTCCCAAATTTCATTTCTTGTGTTCACGTCTGTGAAGCACCGACACGAGGCACGTGTAAAAATTTCACAAAATTGGTCAAAAAGACCGTAGGTTTAGATACTGTTTATATGGACATTAAACAGAAAAATATTGTTCATTTAGCCAAAAAGGATATTTGACCCAGGAAAATAAAAACAAAAAAATATCAATCACCTAAAATACCCCTTCTTAGTCTAACAATGATCAACTCTTCTGACCTTTTTTTTTTCTTTCTCTTTGCGGAAAACTAAACAAACATTTGAGTTGCAATACAAACACAAAGATAATGCAAGCCAATACAAATTCAGAGATAACAACAACAATTGTATTACTTAGATGGTAAACAAAACCCCATGTTCAGGGAAAAATAAACCCATCCTTCTTACTTGAGTTTACTGTTTTCACTCGTAAGATTCCCATACAATTTTTTCTCTGTTTTTTTTTATAGATCACTTCTATCTCTCCTTTTTTCCCTTTTTTTTCCTAACTGCTGGGAATATTTGAAAGAAGACAAGAAGGGCAGTAACTGCCTATTGCAGTTAAGCTACTTACGGTTATTATATGGGAACCGTAAGGCAGATCAAACCTTCCCCATATGAAGGCTTTTGGTCCCTCAAAAGCTTAAGGGAATGCACTTTATCGCCTATGCACTCATTGCTGCTCCTGCTACCATCTTCACAAGGTCTCCTTTAAGCAGAGCTTCTGTAACAAGAACTCCGGTTGAAAACGGCGAATGAGACGTATAGTTCTTAACAATGCCCGATATATTTACGTGAGTCCGCATTATTACAAGCTTGCTCATGTTGATGTAGATGACAGGAAGCCGAGATCTCATGTGAATCACTTAGAAAAATGTCATTGTTGTAGCCTGTAAAACAATGAGAATCAAAATCGCACTAAATATCCATACCCATCTACTCTTTTCCGACTCCTGTCTCTAATTTCTCTTTTCTTCACTATATCTAACTCAAATCCTCATTGCTTGACTTCCCCGGAACTACTAATCATGACTTCTCAGGTTTTATACGTTCCTAAAGGCGAGGGACGAACACAAATTCAGTCTGAAATTGTTGAGAAAACTTTGAATTTTCCACATGATTTGCTATCAACTTCGTTGTCTTGGTTGAGATTGAGTAACCTCTCAAGCAGATGAAGAAGTTGCGTGTTTTCTTACTTGAAAACCATATTCAATCGATGGGAGAATCATAAGAAACGCATACTTCCAGCTAGCATTCACGGATGTTTTGTTTGTTGAACTGCCATGAGTCCTAACTTCTTCTTCTCCTTGAAGCTAAAATGCGAAAGCCTTTGCCATCTTTCACCAATCTCCATGCGTTCTCTCTTCTATAGAAAACACCATCTCTATCATACAAATATGGGCTGCGAAAACAACTTGACATGAATCCAACGGTACCACATCACAGGTAATTTCATCTTTGAACTTCTCGTTAATGGCGAACTTGAACTTGCATTGCATCTTGACTTGTACTGTACATCTTTCTCGTAGCCACCTCAATGGATATGGTGTAGGATGTGGAGATGTGCTTAAGCCCAATTCCTTCACCAACCTGCTCGAAACCAAATTCGTTGCGAACCACTATCGAACAAAGTAATAACAGAGTCATCCCAATCCGAGCATATACCCAAAACATTTCTTCTTTGATTTCTTCAAAGAACGGTACTAATCTTACCTGCCATACATGCCAATTTCTCATTTGGGTGTGATGAACCCTCAATCACTTCGTCTTGAGCATGCATCTTCGCCTTCAATGCATACATTAGCAACTTTTTACCCTTTTTCTGCCACCATGACGGTTGTAATTCAGGATGCAAATTCCAACATTTTTCCTTGGAATGTTTATCTGTTTCACAATAGTCACAATACATCTTTCCCTTGTTGGCCACAACATGAGTTTTCTTTGTTTCGCCTTTTCGAAACCCATTTTCTTTGTTGGATCCTTCCAAGAAAATTCGGTCTTGTTTCCAAGTGGACGACTCTTCATCTCTATGTACATAGCCTTCTTACATGCATCATCAATGTCGTAACTCCAAAAAGTGCTAGTTCTCGTTTTCGCAAAATGAAAAAACAAACTCCGCTTTGTACTTGTCCAAGACTTCCGGATTCCGTAGGTTCACACCAATGCTACTACGCCCGCTTCCGAAACTCGGTGGTGTATTCTTGTACCGTCGGCCCTTTAGTTTGACGTAGAATTGCCATCGTTCTTTAAGCCTTTCTCTATGTCCAATAGGGTGGCGGATTTACGTAGTAGAAAATTGAGACCAAGAACTTACGGGAGGTTCATTGTTTGATGCCAGCCCCGAAGTGTGTGCTTCCCACCATGTTAGAGCATGACCACCAAGTTTTAATCTTGCAAAACTAACCTTCGAAATTCGTGTAAGCCTTTGTACTTTCAAGTAAACTTCCATGGTCTTTAACCACCCATCCAATTTTTCTCGGGATCCAACTCTCCATCATATGAAGAAATTTGAAAATTTGCTTGTAGTTTGAAAGGTGTTTCAACATCAACTCTTGCATTAGAGTGACAGTTAGATCCTTCCTCTTCACTAATTTCTTGTTGGTTCTCTTGATCCTTTGATGGTGGAACCATTCCTTTCATCATTTCCATCATCATCTTCATGTTCTTCCTCATC
Organism: Papaver armeniacum; assembly: GCA_023531295.1. Lineage (NCBI taxonomy): Eukaryota > Viridiplantae > Streptophyta > Magnoliopsida > Ranunculales > Papaveraceae > Papaver > Papaver armeniacum. The sequence continues at coordinate 53,712 of JAJJWW010004285.1, forward strand.
TCTTGCATGTCTTCTGCAAGCTTTTCGATTGATGAAGATGATGGGGTAGGTTCTTCTTCTGAGTTTGTCATTGTTCTTTTCTTCTTTCCAATGTTGAGATCAATTAGTACTAAATCTTTTCCTTTAGACCGCAACCCTTGCATACACCTAGAATCGAAACAACTGTGTGATACCAAAACTTGATCAACTCTTCCGACCTTTTTTTCTTTCTTTGCGGAAAACTAAACAAACATTTGAGTTGCAATACAAACACAAAGATAATGCAAGCCAATACAAATTCGGAGATAACAACAACAATTGTATTACTTAGATGGTAAACAAAACCCCATGTTCAGGGAAAAAATAAACCCATCCTTCTTACTTGAGTTTCTTTTGTTTTCACTCGTAAGATTCCCATACAATTTTTTTTCTCTGTTTTTTTTATAGATCACTTCTATCTCTCCTTTTTCCCTTTTTTTCCTAACTACTTTGGGAATATTTGAAAGAAGACAAGAAGGGCAGTAACTGCCTATTGCAGTTAAGCTACTTACGGTTATTATATGGGAACCGTAAGGCAGATCAAACAACAACTAAAACTCCACTTGTGCGTGCTTTTTAACAGCCAAACGCGACCATTGAACCATGGAAAAGCTCAATTCCTTTACATTTGATTTACATAAAAAATTGACCAAAACCTAGTCTTCTAGCTTGTCTTTCAAACTGAACTTGGTCTCTTGTAAACAACACTTTGCTGCTATCGACACAAACAGTTGCAGCAACACTTTTTACAGCTGAAAATCAGCTCAAGAACTTGACCCCAACAGACCACTTTTCTCGTCTCCTGTCTTCTCCACTGAACCTGATCACAACCTCCGGCAAACATACTCGACTGGAGCTTGAAGTGGCGAAGAGACTCATTCAGGCCTTTACTCGAATATGTTGTGTGCCATTCTCTCCTTGCTGTAGCCTTTATACTTCTACAGCTTCCTGCAAATTCAATTCACATTAAACCATCATTTCTACAACACAAAACCTCTTTCATTTATATCTTGAAACTCAGCCTAGCACAGCTTCACAACACCAAGCTGCTGCAAACAATCACATTCACTTTCTTGCTTACCTGAGTTAATTAGCAGCAACAATACACTCAATTAGCAGCTCTCCGTCTTGGGCATGAGTACTGACCTAACCGTTCATGATGCAACTGTGCAAGATGCGCTTTAGCAGAACCTAGTGTGTCAAGGCAATCATCAAAGGAAGTATGACTAGTTAGTCTATAAGGATGTGTCAAAACAAAAAAAAAATTGGATGACAGTAAATACGCCACTAAAGCAAAAAAAAAAAAAAAATACTGAGAAGTTTAAAAGTGCATGAAAAGTAAGTACCTGTACCAAAGGAGATGTAGAGATGGACTATGTTCCTTAACGATATTGCTACCTTTTGTAATACTACAATCATTGCCTGCATCGGTTCCACCAATGTCATCACGATCGCCACCACCTCCATCAACACCTGAAGAAGAGGAAGACTTGCAACTTTTTCGATTAGCTGCCAAGGTAAACTCGACTCCAATGACTCAAATTCATTGTTTTCAAACTAAAACACTTGAAACTTTTATCCGAATTTGCTTCCCAAGACATTTCCATACACACGTCCGAGCATTCATCAATACCAGTTCATACATTTGCAAGCAACACCAGATCTGCCACAAGCCATTGTGCTTCATACAACCCATAGCCGTTCCATCTCAAACTCACTTGCCAACATAACACCATGTTCTGCAGCTCTGCAACTCCTGGGTGAAACATACTTTTTGCACCATTATCTCATTGAACAACTACTTGTAATCTCAGCTGCAACTCTTCAGAGCCAACCATGTAAACACTTCCATGTAATCACCTAAATCATACATTTAATAATCTCTTGCATTTCAGGAACACCCATTTTAGCTTCTTGGTTCAACTGCAACCAAGCTCGGTCCAATCCTGCAGCTGCACCTTCATTTCATAACTCCATCCACGACTCCTTCAACCTGTTCTTCTCTAAATCCAATTAGAAACAGATCCATAATCTGCAATCTCAGCTAATCCTTTAGAGACAACTCGAAACCCAAGCAATCCCTTTCCAACTGGAAGGACCTAGAGGAAAAAGGAAATACAATCACCATTAAGGAAGAAAAGAAAGGAAATATTTGCCAAAGGTCTACTTTAATCGGGAGTCAAGATAACTTTATTTACTACCGATTATAAGATAGTCAAAATTCAAAAGATAAAGGATTTTACTTTATATTCGGAAGTTATACAAACCAAATTTACTCCCGATTGTTGATTAACTACCGATTGTATAGTTATCTACCGATTGTAAAGGGTAGTTTGGGATTAAAAAAACGCCTCGAAAATAACCTATCGATTGTGAAATAACCTACCGATTATGACAGTTTTTGTCGTTTTGTGTCGCCCCTAATTCTTTTGGGGTCGCCCCTAAAAGTGCCAGGTAATTTTGTATTCGAAATTTTAGTTTTTCCCGATTCAACTATGTTTTTACTGGAATTAAAAACAGGATGTTGTTGACTGTAAAATGAATTTTATTATATTTGTTTGATGACATTTTAATCTTTTTTTGGTAACAGCAACACGAAGACAATTTCTCCCTTCATTATCTACTAGTTCCCAATAAGATAGCCATAAGTTCCGGAAGTACTTCTCAAGTAATTCCGTCTTCAACGTAATGAGCTGAATGATGATATTGAAGACTCAAAATCTACACACTCAAAATCTAAATACTTGAGATCCCAACTGGAATCTAAATACTTTGTTTTCTCGAAGAAAACTGTTGTAGCAAAAGTGTTTCTGCAACAATCCTCGAAATTCGTGTATGAAGATGAAATTTAACCCGTTAGATGACTCAAAAATATTCTTCGTGATACACTCTTGGTAGATGAAGAGATTCCGCTACTTGTTGAATCAGCTCCTTAACTTCAATAATTGTTGATAGATGAAAGTGGGGTACACCTAAAAGACAAATCGATGCCTCAATTTGTAAGAGCTCTGAGAGAGAAGGATTAGAAATGTGTACCTTTAATGTTGAAATTCCACCTCTATTTATAGGTTGTGGAGGAATTGTATCCGATCCACTTTTCATCTAGATACATTTTGACTATGTATCGGACCAAATGCTTGCTAGTTCACTAAAAGTCCAAACCAATTTTCCTTTTTATAGGATCTGTAACTTCCAGGGTATACCTCCTCTTCTTTGTAACTGATCCCTCCTTTTTTGGGGATCCGTAACTCCCAGGTTATACCTAATTTTCTGGTGTAGAAGGATAATTGCTGACAGGGGTATAATTCTCCTTCCATATTTTTTATCCAAGAGCCCAATGCTTATCTTGGGTAGAATTATTGGGCTAAGGCACTTGGACCCATGTACCAAACTATATGGTATAAACAAAAACTAAGGAGGCTATGGTTCCTGTTGGGGCTTGGTCAATTCAAAAGAACCTTGATTTTGGGCATACCAAAAACTTTCAAGGCATACAAAATAGTTTTCCCATCCTAGGTGACCTTATAAGGGGTGACTATTGGGTAGTTCAATTACCTATATACCCTTGAACCTAAAATAAAAAAATAAATTATCCTAAACATCTCTTCTTTTTCCTCCATCCAAACCACCTTCCTTTTCTCTGAGATTTTTTTTTCATTACTGTAATTAATTATCGATTCGTGAATTCGATCATCGGTTAAATTGAACTATATAATGGACCGTACAAAGAAAAAAGCAAACGTCAGGTGTTCTAAATCCTCTTCCAATCCATGAATTAAAGAAGCAGAACCAATTGAAGATTAAGGTGTAAAAACTACAATTGAACCAGAAATTGAATCGGAAATTCAACAATTTGAAGCTCCAAATATTGAAATGAGGATAAGAAGGTATTCCCTACAAACCCAATATTTTAATTGTTGTTTTTCATGGATTGAATGGGTTAAAGTGCTAAAAACTTAGGGTTTTTTTGATTCTGATGAGCGGGTTCGGCTGATAATTGAGCTGAGTTTTGAGCCGAACTGTTCTTGAAATTTCACCCCGAAAGTGTCTATGAACAGTTCGGCAAAACCGTAAATGTCAATTTTTAGCCGAACCCCAAAATGCGTATTAAATACGTCCTAGAACAGTGTCAGGTTCGGCTAATACCTTGCAAACCTTCGGCCCGGAACACGAGAAGTGAAATTTACCCAGGTGGTTGTCGGGTTCGGTGACTCGATTAGATCACTTTCAAGCCGAACCTCTCTGTAAACACTTCGAAAATATTGATTTGAAGGCTCTAGGTTGGCTAGCTCGTGTTGTTGAGTTATCGCCGAACCTTCTCTTTGCACACTCAAGTTTTTCGATCTTGTTTTGGCCATAACTTTTTAAATGCGATGTCGGAATGACCTCATTCTTTTTGTGTTGTGTTTGTATTTTCATTATCTTGAAGTTGAAGATAAGATCTCATTGATTTTAATGAGTTTAATATGGACCTTGGTATTCTCCATCATTAGACTTCACTTTCTCAACACTTTTAGTAATTTCCACTTTTTTTTTTTGGTTCATCCTATGAAAAGGCTGCACAATAGAAAACATATGTAATACAAAGCCTAACCCCTAAATGTGTATGAATTAAAGTGTTTCATGGAAAATCAGTATCATGTTCGGCTGATGTGATTTTTTGAATATGAGCCGAACTTAGAAAAAATATATATAGTTCGGCTGATACGATATTTAGAGTGAAACCGAACCTAACTCTCAGAAATAGGTTCGACTTGTTATTAGACTTTAATATAAGCCGAACTATGATCTTGCAAATAGGTTGGAAGTTGGAAAATAAAGGTTCGGCGTATAACGTTAACAAATTCAGCTAGCCGAACTGTTCATCAATTTAGTGGGTTCGGCTTGTATTTTTAAGCCGAACATTGTCCTGGTTCGCCGAACCATGATGAAAAATATAATTCTTTGATGATTTCAAACAAAAGTGAGATTAACATAAAATAGAAGTATACATGTGTGTTAGAAGCATTGGGTTCCTCATCTATGTATTCATCATCTGGATTTGGCTCATAAAATTATCATCTTGAGTTTGAGTTTGTGTAAAATCATTCTCATAATCTAAGAAATCAGCCATTTACGGATCATTGTTGTAGTTGATGTGTATTTTCCTAGGTTTTTAGATGAAGAATGACCCTCCTCATCCTCCATTGAATCAAGAATTAAAATTTGCTCACTTTCTCCTTCTTTTCTCTCCTTCTTAGCAAAACTTTGATTATTTTTTCCCCAAATTTTTTCATCTAAACAACCTTTATAATTCTGAAAATTATCTTAATCACTAAACAAAATATTTAATCACTAATCCAGATTACTAACCCTAATACATAAAGGGTAGATTTGTCATTTAAAAAAAATTGGGTTAAGGGGATATCTAATTTTGTTATTTCACAACCCTTTTTTGTCTTTATTGAGTATGCCTAGAAAGATTTTGGTATGCCCAAAATCAGGGTTCATTCAAAAAGAAAGTTATGCAAAGGGACTGTTATCCATGTTTTTGAAGACATTCTGCAATGATTTTGTGAATACAAAACCAAAGAAATTGTTAAAAGTCTATTACTAGCTGGAATCACTATCTGTAATTTTGTGGATTTTTTGGCAGTAAATAATATTCTGTGTGCAAACGAGCTTAGGTCACTGGTTGCAACTTGTTCGGATTTAGTTTTCCACAGATGATGCTTTGTAGTCTGTACAGTAAATTTAAGTGAGAATCAGAGAGAAAATGGAATAGACTCAAGAGATACAACTACGATGTTCTTCTTTTGTAAAGAATATGTTCTTGTATATCAACATTGGATTCATACTCATCTAGCAAGGAAGACTGTGTATGTATTTTCCGAGGCTGATACATATTCTTGATATTAGATCATGGCAAATTCTGGGTTACTTTTCTTTTAGATTGCAGATCTTAAATCATGAGATAGGTTTCTGACTATTATGTAATGAGAAAGCATACATTGACATGGTTATTCAGTTACTCTTACCTTATCTTCCAATTTCAACACTAATTTTATTTAAAGAAAACTTCAAAGGATAATGGAGTTTTGCCTTCCCTAGCTTCGTTCTTGGGTAAACATTGAGACACAAAGCAAAGTTTATGTGACTGTGATTTTACACAAAGCAAAGTTTGCTACTACCTGTTTGTAAGAGTTGATGCCATTGTGCAATACTGAAAAGATGGGTCAAGATATGATGATGTTGACCAAAAAGAAAAATCTCACAATCAAAGCAAAGAAAACCAGCAAGTGATGATAAGGTTATGCATTTGTTCTTAGAGGAGTTGCTGTTCTTGCAACTTCTTCGAGTATTTTCTTAGTTCATCGCTAACGAGTTCGCTACTGCGATTCCACCAGTACATGGAATCAATAAAATGAATGTAATCCATGAAACAAGTACCAAAGCCATAGAATATCATTGGAGTAATAATCTTCATCATATGTGCCTTTCCTGCTTTGATTCTTTGAAGTGAAAGATGATCCTCCTCTTCGAGACTCTGACAGATTTTTCGAAATGGAATTCAAAATGGAAAAACGAACCCCTCCAGTTCCATAATAATAATAATAATAAGTACGCCTCTTCCGCCCGGCCCCGTGACACTGTAAGACACTATAATATGCTGACGTGGGTCTGTCACGTCATCACCCCTGCTGATGTGGCGCCTGTGATGACGTGGCAATGCTGACGTGCCAATGATGACGCGGCAGTTGTTGCCGTGGCATTGTTGATGACGTGGCAGTTGCCTGATTTGCTTGGAATTGGTGACGTGGAGCACGTATCTGGAACTTTTTAGCCCAACTTGGAGTTATGGGCTTGTGAGTTGAATGTTTGCTAGTGAGGCCTAGCTTAGTTTGTTGCACATGGGCTTGTACATGGAGTCTTTGCAAGGCCTAGTTAGCTATACTTGGCTAATCAAGGGAAACACCTTAGCCCAATGAACCCTTCTTAACTAAGAATCGTTTTTTGGGGACCATGGTTTTTTTTGGGGGACCATTGTTTTTTTGGGACTAATGTGTTCGGTTAGGAAATATTTTGTGCGACGTAACCGAACTTAGGTTCGGTTGAGAAATATTTTTTGCGACGTAACCGAACTATTGTTCGGTTGGGAAATGTTTTTTGCAACTAACCGAACTTATGTTCGGTTGGGAAATGTTTTGCAACTAACCGAACTTATGTTCGGTTGGGAAATGTTTTTGCAACTAATTTTTGCAACTAACCGAACTGACCAGTTCGGTTGGAAAATGTTTTTTGCAACTAACCGAACTTACCAGTTCAGTTGGTAATTCTTTTTGCAACGACCCGAACTTATGTTCGGTTGGGAAATATTTTTTGCAACTAACCGAACTTATGCTCGGTTGGGAATTTTTTTTTGCAACTAACCGAACTTATGTTCGGTTGGGAAAGATTTTTTGCAACTAACCGAACTTTTCCCAAAAAAACCATGGTCCCCCAAAAAAAAACCATGGTCCCCAAAAAACGATTCTTAACTAATAGGAGGAGCTTTGTAGGCCTAAGTTCGCCCATTTTTTGTGTAGAATATTAAGGGTACAAACTATTGTGAACTTATGATATATCTCTGATATGAACTTTGTCGAGATTAATGCACACCACTAATGGTAGATTTGGATGTAGAATTTTATAAGTAGGATTTGGTGGAATTATGTTTCTTTTGATATATTTGATTGCCCAAAACCTTGGAATCATGTTTCCCACGGAAATTAGTTTTCCATCAACCGTAAAACTTGCTGGGAAACTTATCAAGGGATTTATGGACTCACTTTTCTTAACTCTAAATCTCATATATACGCTAAATGGTAATTAATCAACGACCAACTTTAGCTGCTCCTAATATTTTTTTTTTATATCAGAGACCGTCTTGATCGGTCCACGGTCAATTGACCACCATTGAGGGTGGTTGCGGGTCATAAAAACCCCATTTTCCACTAGTGTTAACCCTTACATCAGTCCTTATGATCGGAATCATTCCAACGTCGTTGCAAAGAAACTGTACTCATCAGACTCAAAGCACCATCACTTTGTTGCACCCCCACACCAACCCTGCTTGTAGCTGTAGCTGCTTTTCTTTTTCAGTTTTTTGTAACTTTGGCTTCCCTTTTGGTGACATCTTTGTTTTCTTAATGAATTTGGCCATTCTCGTGTAAAAAAACAAAACAAAAAAATAAATTGTCTATATGCCAATGTTGCTGAGTGTGAATTTTCTTTTCTTTTCCTTCTCTCTCCCCACCTTTCCTTTTCTCTATAAGTGAAAAACTATAACCACCATTAATATCTTGCTCATATTTGTTCCCAGATCGGAGCAATATTTGTTTATCATTTAAGTTTTAATTGAATAAAAGTAGTTTTCTTTTGTTTTGATGTCTTTTGACATAATTCTTCGCCATTTAAGCGACTTTTCTTCAGCATTTGAGGCGAATTTCTCTTCGCTTTGAGGGAAGTTTTTTCTAACCTTGATCGCTGCTTCGTGACTTGCTATTTTCGATTCAAGAACATCAACTATCCAACACGGTATTGCTTCGAATCCAATTTCAATCCAAGGAATTTAGGGCATCCGGGTTCGTTTGGATATATAAGATTTTGGCAACCAACTCATTTCTTCCAGAAGTATTGTTTATTGAAGAAGAAGAAAATCAAACCGGATTACACCATCATCCTTTCCTACTACGTTTAAGAAAATTGGGCATCTTTACGATATATGACACTTTCTTTTCTCAATTTACTTCTAATCAATATCTTCATTTGTATTAAGGATTTGATTATCTTGTACTTTGACTTTTTTTGTTATTCTTGTAAGCGATCATATAATTATATGAAATTGAAATTTGTTGATTGAATTTTTTTTTTTTTTGCAGAGTGTAAGTTTGAGGACATAAGCTCGTAATGATTTAAAAAATAAACTTTGACTTCGATGGACACCATGTTTGTACTATCAAGGGGCCTCTTGGAGGTGTAGTAAGCTAAAAATTTACGAGTTGCCCTAAAATTTACCCATAGAAAACAAACATTTACCCATAAAATTTACAGTTGCGGCACGGTCCATTTTACACATCCAAATGGGCCTCTCGGAGGTGTAGTAGCTCTGAAACTAAACATTTACCCGTTGCCTTACCCAATGAATCAGACCACTATTCTTGTGACACATAAGAGGGGAATAGGTGTGGGGAAGGTAGTGGGGGTAAGTAAAACCATTTTCGCTTCTTAAATCCCTAAGAGAAAGGCGCCGACTTTCATTTTTCAGTTTCCTCTTCAAAAAAAATTGATTCACAGGCGATCGCGCTGCAACTTTCTGATTTCCAATGGCCAGTCCTAACTCCTATGAAGAAGCAAGAAAACAACGTATGGAAGAAAACCTAAGAAAATTTCAGGTCAGTAAAACCCTAAACCCCCCTCTTCTAACCTAGCACCGCCATTTTCATTTTCTTGTCCTCAATAGTAAAATGGGTTTTCGTGAGTGATGTATTTTGATCTCAATTTCTTTGTGTTTTCATATGCTTGAAGGATTTGGGTGTTGCCAAGATCGCCAAGAGTCTAACTGATCAAGCTACAAAGCCAGTAAGTTTTCTAATAACCCCCCCTTTTTTTTTTTGTCTAAGGAGAATAAATTAAAGGCCATAATGTTGTTTGATTGTGTCTTTCCATGTTAATGATACAGAAACCAAAGGCTATAGCTAAACCTAGGACTCCAGTTCCTGTAGACCCTGATTTGGTGAGACGTTCTTCGCGTCCTCATAACACAGTTACTTCCTATGCGGAAGAGGTAAGGAGACTACTACTATATCTATAAGGTTCATTTATGTTTGTAATTGAGTTTGAATTTGACAAATTTATGTGATTTTATTTCAGTTTATTGAAGACCGTCCTATGCGGAAAAAGCCGAGATCAGGCTTCTCAACAAGGTCAAGTATCTTGATCTCTGTTTGATTTGTTGGGGTTTCCGCTCAATTTGTTTACGTGCTGATTATACTTTACAAATGGCATTGCTCAGAGTAAAAAAACCAAACGAGAAAGTGGCTACAGACGCACAACGCTCTAAGGCGATTAAGCATGCTGAGGATTATCGAGTTCGTCATGTGCCGTCTACTCGCCCATCTTATGTGAAGTCAATGCTCCAGTCTCATGTCTACAATGGCTTCTGGCTGGTAATATAAATTTATAGCTCTCTGAGTTTGCAATATTGTTTCCATCACAATCAGCAGAAGCGTAAAAGAAAAAGAAAACTGAAATACAATTGCTTCTTCATATGTATTAGAATGTTCCCCGCGATTTCTGCAAGAACTACTTACCAGGGAAGAAAATGATAGTTGTGTTAGAGGATGCAAAAGGTGCTGAGTTTGATGTAGTCTACACTGGAGAGAAGGAAAATGCTGGTCTCAGCGGTGGCTGGAAAGCCTTCGCAGAGGCTCACAAACTGGATGATGGTGATGCCCTCATTTTTGAGCTTACTGAGCCAGCAAGATTAAAGGTATGTTTTTATCCATTGTCAAGATCGCCGCAGATATTGTAAGTGGATCTTTTGAATGATAACTGTCTATGCAGTTAAAATCCAATTGTTTAATGCGTATGTACAGGTTCATATATTTAAAGGGATTGGCGCGGGTGAAGAAGGCCTTCTTAAAAGGAAGAAAAAAAGCTAAAGGAGTTAAAAGGAAGAAGTCTGATGAAAAGGAGAATATGGTTGAAGAGGTTGCTGTAAAAATTGCCCAACCTAGAGAAAGGAACACTCGAAATTCTAAGAAAGCTGGTGAGTGAATTTTAGGTGGAACTAAACTGATCTCATCTGCCGTTTGATTTTGGAGTTGCCATACACCTATACTATCCTTAGATGGTTTCGGTTATAAACTTGTTTCAAGTTAGGGTTATTTCTTATGTAGCAAGAGTTGATATATTTCTAGTATTTTGTAACTGCTGCATGTTTATAAATACTAGTATAATTTAATTTGTGCGCCATCTACACTCTGCAAGGGATATTTTATAATGAATCTGGAAACTTTGAAGTTAGTGATTTGGTTACAATTGTTCTGCCCAGCTGAATGTGGTGGTGCTACATTGTTTTGTTGGTCCAAACAGGGAAAATAATTCAGTTGAGTTCGCTGAATTCTGAGAGGAATTCTATGACTATCATCAGGTGTACCAAAACTGGCTTTGAAAGCTAATACTCCCTAGTTCCACTTTAGATGATGTTTTAGGGTTTTTGTATGTTTCAAAATAGATGAGAGTTTAGCTATTTTCTCTAAATTCTCACTGATTTACCCCTGCTTTGGAATCACAACATAACATTCATTGCCCTTGTTATCAGTGAGAGATAATTAATCTAATTTAAGATTTTAAATCTATTCTCTATTATCTTAGGATATTTGGTCATCCCAAGTGGAATTACATGGGGATTCATAATTTATACTAGAATTTAGAAACAAAAAAACTAGGAGGTTTAAATTTTTAAGAAGGTATTAATATGGGCAGACTTGGAAAAAAATTACTCTCTTTGATGTTTCTTAATCTGCGTGAAAAACTCTACAACATCATCTAAATTGGAACGGAGGGAGTAGCAAATTTCAGCATTTTTATTTGGAATCTGCACTGAAACTCCAAATTTATCAAAAATTAACTAGCCTAACTATTGGATGCATTGTGGTTAAATTTCATTACCCAAAAGAACTTGATTCAAAAACTTTGGCCATTGAAAAGAGATAGGTCTTCTCTATAAAGATTGATCATAATTAAAGCCCACTTTACAAGTTACACCTTGAAGGGATGAGGGTTATTACTCTCTTTTTCAGATGCCAGCTGATTCAAGCTGTTGTAAGAATGAAGATATTTTAGAATGGCTTCAAGCCATGTTTGGATTTCAGGTATATAATTTAGTTTCAGTTGTAAAATTCCTTTCAACTTTTTTGAAATAATTCATTCGTTGAACAAGAAACTTCAACGAGTACTCCCACTTAACATGACAAATTCGGATTCCCAAAATGTATTTCAAATCTCTAAATCTCCGAGTTTCAAATGCAGTGCTATTTTCCATTGTTGAAGATATATATGATCCATTGTTGAAGAGATATGATCCAAAGTCACATGAGTACCTATATAATGTGAATCCAAAATTTGGCAATAATGTTTTTCAACAGTAAAGGCAAATGTTGATCGTTTTCTGATTAAGTATTTACAAGTTTTATGACAGTGAAAGTAATTTGGTGGTTGCTTCTAGAAGACGTGTGAGCCTGCGATTTTCACTTCAAAGAAGTAACTTATTTGATAACTACTATTTTGATCTCAAGGAATGGTACACACTTTTTCTATAACAACCCTTTAAGGTCGCGGGATTAATTCTTACTTCTCGCACGTTTGTTTTTGTTACGCGAAATTTATACAGAATTTCCTCTCGCACGGTTGGCCTTTGATTACTTCGCATGATCTTTGATTATTTCGCAAGAGAGGGTTAGCACAGTTGGTATGGTGCGAGAATATGCAAGAGGCAGGTCAAAGCTTCAAGTCTCATTTCTCACACTTCTTTTTGCTGCGCGATAATTACATTTCTTTGTGCGACGTTTATACATTTCAAGGATGCCAGTTTCGCAAGCAAACCATATACTTCGCGCGCGACGACAGCAACAGCAAATCACATGAAAGCTAAGTACCACTTTCCTTGCATATTTTACTTACATCAAATAAAAAGTTTTTGATTTGATTTACAAAAAGTGATACAATCACACGATTACAAAGATTTCACAATTACAAAGATTCGAGAAAAATTTCGCAGATCAATTTATATATTTTTCTTGAATGTTTGCTTTGTTTTAAATGAGAATGATATTTAACATGGAGAGTAGTAGAGGCAAAATAAGACCTTCCATGAACAGGCTAGTAAGACCTTCCATCAACATGCTGCATAAGACCTCATTAGGATCATTTCCATGAACGATATTTATCAAATGAGACGAAACAAGTTATACAAAGGAAATCAAAACAAAAAAACGATTTGAACTTGCAATTAAATGAAAATTTTGATAAAAGAAATGTTGAATACTAATCTAAATTCTTATTTGCATTCTGACATAGCATGAGGCGAGAGAACATGGAGTAGTAGTTTCATTCACATTCTTCTTATTTGTTCGCATACTTCTTATTCACAATCGAGGAAGGATACTTCTTATACTTCTTCAAGGATACTTCATACTTCGTATACTTCAGGATGATACTTCTAATTACTTCTCAATGCTTCGGAACTTCACAAAAGAATAGAGGCAAGTACGTACTTTTCAAGAAAAGTATTCTTTCGTAGTTCCTTCATCAACAAAGATTAAAGACTACTACAACAATGGATTTTTCCCTAAAGATCGCTCTTCAAGAAATATTCAAGAAAAAAGAGGCAAAATGTAGGATCAAAATATCGTACAACACATTTGTTAGTGTGCGATATGCATTCATTTCCTTAGCCTGCGAGAATATACCAAAAGTCTACGAGAAGGTAGCAAGAACCTGCGAGAATGTAGCAAGAGTCTGCGAGAACGTAGCGGGAGCCTGAGAGAACGTAGCGGGAGTATGAGACAATATGAGATGTACTCCACTATATGTGAGTTGTCATCCATTATGTAAACACCTATATAAAGAAAAAGACAGGAGAGAGAAAAGGGAGGATACATATTTTGTAAAATGGAGAGACACACTTGGGAGGGAGAGATTTTATTTTTCTTATCATCTTCTTCACCAAAAACTAGATCTAGAGCTCTACCAAATATCCATTAATGGAGATTCTAAATGTAACACTTATGTAATTTGAACAATCATAGTGAAGAACCATGGATGTATATCACATTGATCGAACCATGTAAAAAATCCTCTTGTCTATTTATATTTCTAGCATTTATATTGATAATTAGGTGACAAAGATGATTAGATCTAGAAACTATTATCCCGATATCATAAGGGGGTGTAGTTATGGTATTTCCCTGTGACTACAAAGAAGGAAAGACGTATGCTCTCAATCTTTGGGTTACAAAGTAGTTTTGGGAAGAAGCAACAAACACATCATCTTATTTAGTGAACAGATCTCCATCGACTGCCATTGAGTGTAAGACTCCAAATGAAGTTTGGACAGGTTCACATGCTAACTATGAAGACTTGAAGATATTTGGATGTCCATCCTATGCTCATGTGAATGAGGGGAAGGTAGAGCCTAGAGAAAATAAGTGTATATTTCTTGGGTATGCAAAGGGTGTGAAAGGCTACGGAGTTATGGTTTTCTAAGAGAGATCAAACAAGTTTCTTATCAGTAGAGATGTGAAATTTGATGAGCAATCGATGTTGAACACAAAGAATGAACAATTAGATGGAAGAGTTGAAGAGGGTGTTAGTGATAAGGTGGAGATTGGTGACCATATTGAACTTGAGATGCAAGTTCAAAGAAAAAATGAGACTGTTGTTTCGATGATGATGATCAATATATTGTGCAAGAACCTTCCCAGGAAGATGAAGCACAAGATCATGAGTACAATCTTGTAAGAGAAAGAGAGAGGAGGCGGGTCGGGACCACCTCAAAGATATGTCCATGCTTGATTTGGTTGCGTATGCACTTGCGGTGGGTGAGAGCATTGATATGGATGAGCCAAGAACCTATGAAGAAGCAATTAGTGGTGCGAATCGGCAGAATGGGGAGCTTCGGCGATTGAAAAAATTGAGTCTCTTGACAAGAATGGCACTTGGGAGATAGTTGCAAGACCTAAGGGACAGAGAAGATTGTTGGAAGCAAATGGGTCTTCAAGATGAAAGAAGGTACTTAAAATGGTAAAGGAACAAGGTACAAGGCAAGGCTTGTGGCAAAGAGGTTTACACAAAGAGAAGGCGGTGACTACAATGAGGTATTTTCTCCGTTGTTAAACATAGTTGTATTAGAACTTTGCTTGCTATAGTTGCTTTGAAATATCTAGAATTGGAACAACTAGATGTTAAGATGACTTTCCTTCATGGTGATTTGGAAGAGTGTATTTATATGCAACAACCAAAATGGTTTGAAGTTCTGGAAAAGAAGACCATGTATGTTTGTTGAATAAATCTTTGTATGGTTTGAAGCAATCTCCAGGCGGTGGTATAACGTTTTGACACGTTTATGTTGGAGAATGGCTATGATGGTTGTGTATATCACAGAAACTCCAAGATGGTTCATTTATGTATTTGCTCTTGTATGTTGATGATATGTTGATTGCTTGCAAAGACATGTCGGAGATACGAAGTTGAAGGTGCGGTTGAGTGTTGAGTTTGAGATGAAGGATTTGGGCACTGACAAAGAAGATATTGGGCATGGAGATTCATAGAAACCGAAATTCAAGGCAAATTGTATTTGTCCCAGAAGGCTTACATCGAGAAGGTGTTGGAGCGGTTTGGTATGAAAGATGCAAAACCAGTAAGTACTCCTTTGGAAGCTCATTTTAGACTCTCCAGAAGGAAATCACCTCAAACCCAGATGAGGCAGACTACATGTCTCGAGTTCCATATGCAAGTGCAGTTGGTAGCATCATGTATGATATGGTTTGTACAAGGCTAGATATCGCACAAGAAGTGAGTGTGGTAAGTAGATATATGGGAAATCCCGGAAGGCTCATCGCAAGTTGTAAAGTG
This sequence comes from Papaver armeniacum, assembly GCA_023531295.1. Classification (NCBI taxonomy): domain Eukaryota; kingdom Viridiplantae; phylum Streptophyta; class Magnoliopsida; order Ranunculales; family Papaveraceae; genus Papaver; species Papaver armeniacum. Next base: position 69,387 of record JAJJWW010004285.1, read on the forward strand.
GATTTTGAGGTATCTAAGGGGCAATCAGATGTTAGTTTAGTGTTTGATAAACACTATGGTGATTCAACAAATGTTGTGGGTTATGTTGATTCGATTATGCAAGTGATCTTGATAGAAGAAGGTCATTGACAGGTTATACTTTTACATTGTGTGGTAGTACTATCGATTGGAGGTCGGTTTTGCAAAGCACGGTTGTATTGTCTACAACTGAGGCAGAGTACATGGCAGCCGCAAAAGCAGTGAAGGAAGGTATATGGTTGATGGGTTTGGTTGGTGATCTGGGATTCAAGCAAAATAGTGCCATTTTATTTTGTGACAATCAAAGTGCCATTCACTTGACCAAGAATCATATGTATCATGAGAGAACGAAGCACATCGATGCCAGGTATCATTTTATCAAGGATGCAGTTGAGGAAGGGAAGATAGCGATGCTAAAGGTTCCTACAGCGGATAACCCTGCAGACATGTTGACGGCGGTTCAAGTATCAAGTTCAAGCATTGCTTGGACTTGGTTGGTGTCAACAGTGTTGAGAGCCCTTGAGGGGGCTAAGCGAAGACGATGATGATAAGTGGTTATGGTATTCAAGTCAAGGTGGAGATTTGTTGTATTTATGCCTTGAATACGGGTTTTGTATTCAGTTGGGTTTACCCACTTACCCGACCCATTTTCCCATTTACTTCTTGTGGCTCAAAAGGCATCAGGAGACATAAAAAGTCTTCTCCTTCCTTTGTGTTAGTGAGAGAAAAACAAAAAGAAAAAGAGAGTGTATGAAGGCAGTAGAAGCTAGTTCTTGAGAGGGGGTTTGGATCATACTCTTATAACCTTGTTTGATACATAGTGAAATTGTTATCGTCGGCTTCAAAGTGGATGTAGATCATCTTGATCGAACCACTATAAATCCTTGTGTTGTGTGCTTGATTTACTTTGATTTTCATTTTTATTTCAATTCTTGATTAATTGTGCTTGGAAGAGCCATTTGTTATAACAACAACCAAAACTCTCAATGTTTTCTGAATCTCTCATATGGGTTTGTAAAGCAAGACAGATTGGTTACGGAACTGTAGTCAAAACTTGTTTCGGAAAAAGATTTTATTTGAAAACTGGATTTTTGTAGAGAACCTAAACTGGTTTTGTATTGGATTTTTCTAAATTTTTTGTTATACAACTCTCAGATCTGGACATTAGCACAAGATAAGAGAAGAGATGAAGACTCTTGCGGATCTCCTTTCCAACACTTTTCTTCTACTCTTCTATTGGTGTAGCTTTAGCACGTCTTTTGATTTTGTGAACTGCTGGTGACGTTTGTTAGTTGAGAATGTAAGGTTTTCGCCCGAAACTTCGATATTTTCCCTCGAAGCTTGTAGATCCAGTAAGATTTGTTGCTCACATTAACTTTCTTTGCTGAAATTTCTTGAACCAACAAGTTACAGGGAGGATAATCCTCCATGTTTCTAGCGCCAAAATGTAGCTACCGAAAGCTACACCCTTATGATTTCTAGTTCTAATCTGATCTCTCTTTTACTATACATCCCTACCTTTCATTGTCTTTTTAGTCTTTATATAAATATTTATCACATTACAAGACAACCAAGGCTCACATGCTGAGACTCTGTTTATCTTATTGATTTACTTTTCAGAAGTTGTCTTTATCTGTTGCGATTGAGACTATTTCTTCGCGCTTCCTTGGTGAAGTTGGTATTCTTTTCGTGGTTGCTTTTTGCCTTATTTGCCTTGTGCGATATCGCCCTTACAATAAATTAACAAGATATTGAGTTTCATTGCGTTTTATGTAATGCTACATAGTAGATTCTTTTGTTCGTCTGAAGAGGGAAAGACATTCAGTAGAACTCACTGAATTCTCTGATGAATTTTAAGGGTAATACACATTGATAACACCTAATGGTTGTGGCATAAATTCCTATTAGTGTTGCGATAACCTATGTAGCAAGAAGTCTATTCTTTAGCTGCACCTGAAAAGTACTTTGACTAGAAATTTGTTTTTGCAACACCTATATTGATGGTGTGATAATATATGATGTAGCAATTGGTAGATTTTCTTGTAGTAGGTAGTACTCACGTACCTCTGTATCTAGACTACTCTCATCACCTTATAAAAAAAAATTTGTCGCATGTCGTGTAACTGAATCTGCAAGTTGGAGATCATTAAGCATGTACCATGATCTCACACCATGATCAACTAATATATTTTCGTTGGTGAACTATTAAGATTGAGCCCTCAGCATCATAGTCAGGAGAAGTTACCAAAGCTCCGATAGCTCCTAGCTCTTCACATTCACCCCAATCAGCGCCTAATCCTGAGATTATTTTTGGATCGATGATTTGTTGTCTTCCTACGATCATAAGGTCAAAATCTTCGTGAAGTGACCGGACTGCCCATATTGTTTCCACAACATCTTTCACCTCTACTTCTTTATACATCAATGTTTCGTCGTGCATTGTGTTAACCCTGAAATGATCTACCAATTCATCATCAAGAAACTTGTGTCTCTCAATATCAATGCTAACAGATTCATTGCAATAGTCAATAACTCCGTCGGATGATAGACCCGCTGGACCATAGAACCTAATAAGAGTTACGAAGACTGACGGATGATGAATCATATTCATTGCAAAAGCCAATGCTTCTCGATCATCCAGGCCACCAAAAAAGAGTACTGTCACGCGGTAAGGCGTGTCGGTCAAGAAGCAAGTAGGTTGTGTTTGGTGATTATTGCCGTCAATTAAGATCCCAAGTGAGCAAGGGGAACTTCGCAACATATTTCGAAGAAGGTTTTTGATAGAACGATTAGAAATATTTGATCTAGAAAGATCGTCCCTGAAACTTACTGCATCTTGCCTACAGAAAGGGAAGATTATGAGAGCAGTCCTCTTTTCAACTGACATGGTGCATATATCGTTGTGCATTGAAGCATAAGGTGAGATGGTGGAGAATGGATGAATCGATACTAGGTTCGGGTATTGATTTTGTAATCGTTGGAAGACATTGATTATTCTTTCCGATTTGGTAGGGTGTAATGTGGAAGCACGTTTATGCAACGGGTGGGCAATAAGGAGAGGAGTGGCACGACCCACAAGCTCAACGAGATGGAGGACGTAGACGGTGAGGGGGTGGAGTTTGGTAGGATTAGAGGCTTCAAGGAGTCTGATGATGCGTGGAACATCATCTTGGGTGTGAACACATACTAGTACACGGAAATCTGAATTGTTTTCATTCGACTGCAAAATTGACCTTCCTTTGTAGGTTAAGTATTTTGATGAAGGGTCGTAGAGATATTTCACCGCCGGTGTAATAGCTGCTACTAACACTACAAGTGTGAGAACCATGATTGTATTTGCTGCCCTGAAAATATCCTGCAGAGTAAATAAGAAAATCATGTAAATTAAGACCTTGTTTGTTTGCAGCTGACTCGGCGTCCGGGTCTAAGTCAACCCTTGACTCTCGTCGAGTCACCAGTCAGATCATTTGTTTTTTATTTTGAGTTAGATCTGACTTGACCTCTGACTCGGACTTAACCCCTGACTCGAACTCATTTGAGTTAGGTAACAAAATACCTCTGATTCATGGGTCCAAACCAATGTCTCCCATATTTTTGAGTCAGATGTGTCAGATCTGGCTCAAAACAAACATATCGAATCTGATCCAGATGACTCGGGTAATTTCATTCAGATCCAGACGACTCAGATGAGTCAGGAGTAAACGAACATGGTGTAAATTCATATTACTTTGAAGCTAGAGATGCGAGATGTACGTACATTTTTCCTTCTAGCATCTATCCAGGTGCTAAGTTGAGAAACCTCAACAATTCCTTTCAAGTTCATAATGAGCCCAAGCAACAAACCATCTCGGGCAGAGACTCCAAGAAGCACAGCTGGGATGAGAAGCCCGATAATCTTTCCAAGGATACAACCAAAGATGACCAGTAAAACGCGCCATAGATATGGAAAATGAACGTCGTAAATATTAGTCTTATATCCAACGATACCCATGTGAAGAGGCATGAAGAATACATTAACAATACGTAACTTGTGAACTAGAGCAGATCCTAAAGGTGGACCATCAGGTATAGCCAGACCAAGAAAGAAAGCCCCAACTGTACCATTCAATCCACAATATTCACTAGCTAGACCACACAGTAGAACTGAAATCATTGTCAAGGAAATGTAAACGTCATTTACTGGTCTCCCTTCAGGTGTATTCTTTACAATCCATAAAGCTGCCGGACGCACAATAAAAAAAATATATATCAACGTCCCAAACAAGAGTAACATTACAGTTCTTCCATGTGTGGGGTTTCCGTCTGAGAATAAATTGTTGACTAAGCTCCAAAATTTTTCACCGGTATGAAGAAATTCAGCAACCATTGCTACATCAACTGCTAAACTACCTAGGTCAGAGTTAAGTATGTTGAGATCAGTGAGCATATAAGCGACAACAGGAAAAGAAGTCATGCCGAATAGATTTACTATTTTGGTAGAGCTCCGAAACCCGTATTTCCCTGTAAGTGGCTTCAGTCCTGGTATATCATCATTTTGAGTAAACGGCTAAGTGCATCTCCGGATATATAAGAGCAAAGAATACAAGACAATCCGATGACGAATGTTCTCCACCTAGCTCTATTTAATATTTTGTGATCCATTTGAACTCCAACTTTAAATATAAAAAACATGGAACTGAAATGAGCCAGCATGTCTACTGCTTGAATTTTAGGGAATATGAAATATGTAATTCCTGCAGACCTGCTATCTGATATTTTTATAAACGGATAGCCAAGAATCCATGGACTAACAAGTATCCCAACCTATACATATAAGATTTATAACCAAACTGTCAATAATCATAAAACATAAAACCATTCATACTCGAGAAAATATATGATATATATATATATATACGCCACAATAATACTTAAGCATAAGAAGCTTACCAGTATTTGAGAAACAAATAAGGGTTGATGGAACCGTGACAATACCATATGAATGAAATGAGGTGGAAGTGAAAGTATAGTAATTTGCAAGCAAATACTTGGCAGAGGAGCCAAACCTTTAAAATTATCTAAATGTTTATAAAATAATCCTCCGGAACCGACGTCGCCTAGAGTTGTACAGAAACGATAGTTATACGAACTTGACCCCATACCTCTCTCCCCGGCAGTGAACCTAACTCCAGCAGCCGGAACCGGAAGTGTTGGGCAGAGGAGAAAAGAAGCAACAATGAAAGAAAGCAGATGTTTTTCTTTTTCTGAGTTTTAATCTGAAAGACGAATTACGTACAGACAAAGAGAAACATAATTGTACTGCATTCAAAATTTTGTTATTCATTTGTTATTGATTGACTAGTCAATACCTAATTATTATAAGGTCAAATCAATCTATTGACTATTTTTTGACTATGATCCAAAACAGTCGATGATATGCAGCCTGGCAACTCCAAAAATAGTGGGCATTTCTGGGCAACGATAAAAATTCTTAAAGAGAAACTTCTTCATGCCACTTTTAGATGATATTCAGCCTGGCAGCTCGGCATCTTAAAGTGAAACTTCGTCATGCCATTCTTAGTAAAGGTGAGTAAATCTGTTGGGCAATGATAAAAAACTGAATATGTAAGTGCGGGCGTGACAGCACAGCCCTGAGTGATATACTAGTTTCCCTGTTCTCTTCTCTATATGTGATTTACTATATAAGCTAAACATCCCTTCCTTCTCACTCAGATTACCAGGAAAAGCTGGACAGGATACCGAAACCAGCAAATTATCGGAATTGTGTATCAGTTGGCTCAGCTATAAATCTTAAAGTTGGTGTTGGTGCTAAAGATCAGCAGCTACTCCAAATTCAAGCTAGTTCTGATGATCAGCAGTTAATCCAAATTGCAGAACAAGCTGCTCCAAACAATGAGTAGTAGTCTTATGTACAAGGTAGTGGCCAATGCAGAAATCACTATCTGTAATTTTGTGAATCACTACTACTACTAGTTGGAATCACTATCTGTAATTTTTTGAATTTTGTGTCAATGTGGAATACTGAAAAGATGGGTCAAGGTAGTCTAATTTTGACCAAAAAGAAAAATCTCACTACCAAAGCAAAAATATGCAGATGCCTACTGCTCCCAACACAAAATGGTTTCTCAAGTAAGGAGATTAAATGATGATAATATAAGGTTATGCATTTCATCTATCTACCAGCTTCATACATTGTTCTTAGATGAATTGCAGTTGGGGCAATTCTCGAATATTTTTCGTAATTCATCGCTAACAAGTTCACTAGTACATATTATTACGCGACTCTACGATACATGAAATCAATGTAATGAATGTAATCCATGAAACAAATACCAGACCCATAGAATTGTCTCATTGGAGGAATAATAATCTTCATCATATGTGCCTTTCCAGCTGCTTTGGTGCTTTGAAGTGGAAGATGTTCCTCTTCTTCCATTAGTCCACGACTCTGACAGATTTTTCGAAATGGTAAAACGAAGCCCTCCAGTTCCATAATAATAATAATAAGTACGCCTCCTCCGCCCCGGTGACTTGGAATGATTTGAATGATTTTTCTTCCTACTACTGGCCGAATGACTATTTGAATGATTTTTCTTCTTAGTACTGGCCGAATGACTAGATGTTGTTCTTCTTCCGTAATCATACTCGCGCCGTGAGTCTGAATCCAGTAACGTATCACAAGCATTTTTTATCCTTATGAATTTCTCTTGGGCATTTGCCTGTGCACATATCAGACAACACACAAATATAATGGGCACACAAAACCAATTGACTTAAAAGAAATGCACAAAGAAATTGTACCTGTTTGCTAACATCAGGATGGTATTTGAGTGCAAGTTTTCTATAAGAACTCTTGATTTCGTCAGAAGTTGCAGAAGGTGAAACACCTAAAACATCATACAGAGATCCACCACCACCACCACCACCAGTAGTAGCCCTTGCAAGAATCCCACTACTACCAGTTTTAGCAGTAAGAGTTGCAAAACATGAATGGGAAGCAGAGATGGAAGGAAACTCTAGTTGATCATTTCCATGGCCAAAACAAGCAGAGAGGGAAGGGAACTCAATTGGATCATTCCCATCACCAAACTTGTTAATGGGTATAAATGAATTTAATTGGCCACCAAATCGAGGAAGAATGATGGTGGTGGGAGAGGATTTGGAAGCAGAGATTCCATGCATAATTCTAGGGTGACTTCCTTCTCATCATCTTGTTTAGGTTTTGGCGTTTATCAGTTTAGGGTTTACAAAGAGTCATGAAATGATGAAAATAGACCAACTAGGGGCATTGGCAGTGCCGTATTTGAGGTCACTGGTTCGAATCCTGGCAGACCATTTCCAAAAAAAAAAAAAAAAAAAAAAAAAAAATCGATTTAAAGTTAAGGCCCTAGCACGGCGGCCCCTTGGTCGAAAGCAGCTGACAACATGGATAACATTTGTCTCAATCAATCATCCCCAAAGATATAAAGGGAGATACTCTTGCACTAAAGAAGTTTGAGAAGACATAAAGGGAGTACTTAAGCAAAATCTCTTGAGTACTTCAAGCTTAAGCTTGTCGACACCTGAAAAAAAGTATGCCACTACATGTTCGGGAATGGGAATAAACTGTACCATTGTGGAACACTGACCTAAATCTAATGAAAAGACAGATTTAAGATATGATTCATTTGAATATTTTGACCAAAAGAGAAAACTTAGAATCAAAGCAAAGAATATATGCCCACTACTCCCGAGTACATAAAATGGTTTCTTTTGTAAGTAAGAGTAGACTAGTGAGTGAGGTTATGTGCTTCATCTGACTCTCTTTAATCTTCATCCATAGTTCTTAGTTCAAAATAATCCAGACCCAGATGAAGTTTCCGATTTCCTTATGCCTCTTCTTTTGTTGTTTTTGGTTTTTTGCAGACGGGACTCAACTGATAATAGTGAACAATTGCAGGGAGAGCATATGGCCTGGTATTCTTGGCAGTTCAGGTCATTCATCTGTGGGTGGTGGTGGTTTCCATCTCAACTTTGGTGATGAAGTAGTTCTCAACGTACCGGAGAGGTGGTCAGGTAGGATATGGGGCAGGCAAGGCTGCTCCTTCAATAGAATTGGCGAGGGAACCTGCAACACTGGCGACTGTGCAGGCTTATTACAGTGCAAGGGTGCATCAGGGATGCCACCAGCTACTGTGGTAGAAATGACACTTGGAACCTCAAATTCTCCTTTACATTACTATGACGTGAGCTTAGTTGATGGATTCAATCTTCCTGTATCAATGGTGCCTGTGGGAGGTGGAGCTGGGTGTGGAGTTGCAGGATGCGAGTTGGACTTGAACCAGTGTTGCCCATCTGCATTAGAGGTGAAACGAGGAGGCAAGGTGGTTGGATGTAAGAGTGCTTGTTTAGCCATGAAATCAGCCAAGTATTGCTGTACAGGAGATTACGCAAATCCTAAAGCTTGCAAACCAACACTCTTTGCCCACCTCTTTAAAGCCATCTGTCCAAGAGCATACAGCTTTGCTTATGATGACTCTTCAAGTCTTCACAAATGTAGGGCACCTCGGTATGTCATCACCTTCTGCCCTCCCTCATGATGAAACATCAGATCATCAAGATCAGCCAGTATATGGGGTTCTTGTAGTTTTGAATTTTGCATCTATCAGTAGCTTCTGTCAGTCATTTCCACTTAGTTTTCCTCCCCAAATCAAGATGTCTTGTTCTTGTTTAAGGTCTACTCTTTCCATGTAAATATATATTGGCTGTTTTGGATGTCACTAGTGAGTGAGTGTCTTATCTCAGAGGGCTGTTGCTGGGTACCCATTACCTAACCATCTCCAGCTACCACATGTTTCACCAATTTTTCGATCTTGTTTGGTCATATAACAAACTCCTAGATTTTCCTCTCACTTTTGATGTATCTCCACAGAAATGATCGGCTAGCTAGAACAAATTGAAAAACGGAAGAGTTGCAGTACATAAAGAAGATTTGATTCCTAGAAGCCTTCTGTAAAACTCCAAAACTAAAGAATCGGGTGCAACAAGACAAACGATATTTTCCAATGTACTGTAAGATTAATTACCAGAGGATTCAAACTACAACCATGGGAGATCCCTCACTGTCCCAGTTACATACATATGCATATGCTTGCACACATACACAGAGGCTTAACTCACATCACACTGTTCATATAGCACCTAAAATGTTCACAATTCGTTACATATTACAACTTTATTTCACCTAAAATATCCTTTAAGCTTTTATCTGGAAGCAACTTCTTACTCCAGCTACTCTGTTGCTTCTTTCCTTTGTTGATGACAAAGCTATCGCCAACAGTTCCTGTGTTTGAGATGACAAACTGAAAGAAACAGATAAAAGAAGAAACATGTAAAAGTTTGATGGAGATATCATAATTGATCACCTGCAGATATGATATACGTGCACTAACCTCTATTTTTAACTCCTCCTTTGTAGCATGCCCTCTAATATATCCGAATTCAGTATGCCTTGATAAACTCCAACCATCGTAAATCTGCCACGGGAATACACAATCACAAGTTCAGAGATTTTCTCATATCCTGAATGCCGAATGCGAACTACAATCTTAATCTTGAATTTGATCCCCTCAAAATTGTCATTTTTCAGAATATGCCGTAGTTGCACTTACTTGGTTCTCCGAAAACTTGTCCAATTTGAAGCCTGCCGTACCGATAACTACATGGACTGGAGCAGTATAATTGGTATTATCATACCTGTCAATCCCATCACCACTTTTTGTAGGCATGGCTTTACAATCTTTTTGAAAGACAGCACAGGTTCTCTCATAGTTATGCACATGACCCCACAAAGCAAGATCCACCTAATCATGCGGATCGAAATACTTGTAGACTTCAGTATTCCATATTATGAATGCCAAAATTTTACCTAAACACATATCTCAATTATTTTTACCTTATTCTTAAGTAGTAATGGCTCCACCGCATCAGTAAACCTGCCATCCACATTGCCAGGATAGGATGAATACATAGGTCTGTGCCTGTTAGAGCAGCTCAATTACTTCATTATTGTGCATTTGTGTATTCTTTAACTTCATACTTTTAGTTTTGCAAAGAGAAAAAAATAGACTGTACTTTACCCTGTAAAAATTACCCAAGGTGTTTTCGAGCGATCAACCGATGCTAAGTCATTTCCAATCCATTCGTACTACCAAGTACAGAAAAAAAAACAAGGAAGAAGAAACATCAAGTATTTAGTATGTATATAACAAGAATTATGTCTTATGTATTGTGCATTCAATGACAAGTCTACCTGCTCAGATTTCTCAGTCCAAGGATGTTCTGTTGAGATTACAGTGAAGTGAATGCTGGCTTGGTTGATTGAGTACCAAGGTTTGTCTTTCGCAGGTGTGGGCATCGGAAAATAGGCCTCATAAGCAACTCCACATTCTCCACCAGAATCAGGGTTATATAAACCGATCCGGAGTTTATGTAGTCTCTGTTTACGTTACAAGCTCGTTAGTTCTTACTCAGTAAATTGTGTTTGGACCTAAAATGGTTACTCATTAAGTTGTAAGTGGATGTGTGAGTAATAATACTACCATACCTCTCATGGTTGCCAATTGCTGTCATGTAGGTGACGTGAGAAGCAACTGGCTGGATCAGGCTAAGGAAATAATCCCACTCTACCAGGAAACCAGTGGCATAGCTTATGTCTCCGATATGAAAGACTGAGTCCACTTCGCCTGATTCTACTTCTTTCGCCATGGCTTCCACCACAGAAAGAGATCCAGGCTACTATGAAGAAAAAATCACGAGACAATTGATCAAATACATACGTGTTTGGCAATATGGGTGATGGGGTTTTTCAAATGAAATTCTACCAACGAGTACCAAGGGCTAGCGTCAAAAGAAAGGCTAGTTATCGGTTAATCCAGTGTTGTTAGTCAAAACAAAAAGCTAGTTATCAGTTAATCCAGTGTTTATTAGTCCTGGTTCACATATGCATTGCTCTTAACACAGTAATAAGAGTTAAATGAGTACCATCTCTTCTTAATTTTGTATAATTAGCACCTGAATGTAGTGCTCAATGGACCCGTCTAGAGGGGCCTTTCCCATATCCCGAAGGCAAGGAATTTAAGTTCGTCTGAACCCCTGCAGGTGGAGTCCTGAATTTTGTTTGATTACTCCAGCCTACTGAATCACTGCATACATGGAATTTCAGAATATATATTTGTTCACTTAAACTAAAAATTCTTAATCGATGACCCAACTAACAAGAAGACATACGTTTTACCTGCCATATCTGTAGGAGTAGGTGGTTGATGGTTGAAGGTCAGTCATCACAGCTGAATGAATGTAACCAGGGTCATGCCATCCAAAATCAATAGCTGGACTTTTTATTGGTGAATCTGTATAGGTAGACATTAGCATTATACAGATTTGAAGCATTTTATCCATTTCAGTAGATTTGGGTGAGTTACTGTTGAACAACCATTAAGAGACTTACTACACATTTCCTTTTGAGTAAACGTATTAGCATCTGATGCATGTGAATTCCCATCACCATATTGAACCTGTTGAGGTTCTTTATCTCCACTTACCCATGTCAATTTCATCTGCCCGGAACGAATTTATGTTAATAACAAGAAAAAGAAAAAAAATCGAATTAGCGATACAAGCTGTAGGAGATATAGTAAACTTTACCGATGTCCCGGATGAATCAATGCTGGAGAGATGACCATACAAAGGAGAATTTGGATTAGCGAATTTCATAGGGCTTGACCTTTTTAAAATGCAAGGTGTCTCGAAGCCTCCAGCGAAAAAACACAAATTCAATGTCTGTTCTTATATTAACAACATGGAACGTAACGGATCCACTGCAAGTATGCAGTACACATTTACCCGAATCTTCCTTTTTGCATTCTTTTGTCTTGCAACCAAGATAAGAAGGATCCGCGCTCAAATACTGAGCCTGCAAAGTCATAGTACCAAAAATATTTTCATATGTCACAAACTACATAATAATGAATATGACAAAAATTGCAGTTTCAACTACCTTGACAGGATAATGGCAAAGAAGAGGCAGCTTACTAAGATCCCCAGTCTGCTCGTAATACAATCCACTTAAAGCACAAGATGAAACACTGCCAATGTATTTATCAACACCATTTAGTTCAACTACATACTGAAATATACACAGAATAGTTTCTTATTTGGTTCAGTATAGCTTACTCGGAACTCGAAGGTGAGATCATTGCCAACCAATCCGAATCCAAAGGAATTAAAACACCAGAAACGGTAACAGTTATGTTTTCTTCGTTCGAAAGTCCCGACTGAGATGAAGAACTGACATTAACTTGTAGAAATGGGTTTGGATCAGGACATTCGAATAAAGTTCTTCGATTTAGCATTCGAAACTCTGAAATGGCGGTGTAAGGCTGAAAATATTCTGTTGTAGAATTCATCATTTCCACAGATGAACAAGATGATGATGGAAACTGAAACAAAAAAGTAATAATGGAGAAACTGTACAGAACATGAGAACTTTTGTGTGGAAGATGAGACATATTTGAAACTTTGATTTAGCATCTGAGACTCTGAAATTGCGGTGCTTTCTTTATAGGATTAATTCTTTGATGAGATCTATGGCAGTTGAAATTTTGGTTTGGTTTCTTCACCAGATTTTGTCAGTTATTAAAACATAACTAACAAAACTATCATCAAGGCTAGAAATATTCTGTTGACTTGGTTCAAAGAATCAAAGCTATTTATAGGATGCCATTTTGCCGTCTGCAAACAAAGAGTTGAGGTCAACTTATTCCATGTAAATTGTCACTAGCTGTATTGGATTTTGTTGCTTGTGCTGTATATAACAAAAAGGAGTATCAAGTTCCGAGGGGTTTTGTACCTATCCATTACGCCACATTTTGCATTCATTCGGCTGTATCTGCACAGGAAAATAAAACATTTGCTGTGAATTTAATATTCCAAAACCTAAAACATCAGGTGCAACATTTACCCGTCAAGACAAAAGCTTATTATCCAATGTACTTACTGTAAGTGTAAGAAACAACAACCGAAAGAAAAACATAAAGACTGTGACGCCACACTTGCAGGAACTAGACTGCTAACATATGATTAATCTCTCCGTTTTTATATATCTTGACGGCTTCCCGAAGCAACGGACATGATCTGTCAGCAATAGGCATGATCTAAACCTCATGAAACATTCCAGCTTTCACTATCATCCCCACCATGTTTTAGTATGACCTGCAAAAGGAATATTGCACTGGGAAGGAAAAGCCAATACTGCATTAATCAAAATTTCCCCGAATTATAAATAATCAATCTGGCAGCAAATGCTAAATTAGTAAGATACTATCTGATCAGAAGTTAGATAACAAAGCGTTCTCATTGAGTTAACATAGTAATCAAAAGCGCAGTACAACACAGATTACTACAAAATCCTTCTTCACTGTCTAGTATACATCAAACTGAGTACATGTAACAAAGAGTGCGGAAGACATATATAGCACATCCATATGGAATCCATTAAATACCCCCTCCCTCAATTTTTGTAGGCATCACAGAGACAGAGCCACTATCTGAGCCGGTAGCATTTCCAATGACTAATGCTGCAACAGCAGCAGCAGCATCACGAATTGGTTCATCTGATGTTCTGAAATTATTATAGTTATTGCTACTATCATCAAACTTTTCACTCTTCAGCCAAGATATTGACCGCTCCCGAATGGGAAGACTGCGAAACATCAGCATTCACTTTTGGTTTATGTCGTTTTCTTGTCTTTCGAGGAGTGGAATTGAGACTCCCAGAAGTGCCAAAAAGAGAAGCATGGTCTTTTCCAAGGTCTTGCAGATCTGCCAAAGGAGGCTCCTTAGAAGCATACAGTAATTGCAACCTGTGATCACTTTCTGGTCGACGACACAATTTTCTCAGTGGGACAATTTCCTGCAAAACAAAAATAATAAGTTCCTATATCTAGAAAGAACTGATTAACCAGACATGGACACATGATTCCTGGGGCTAAGTGAATGCAGACATAGTAGCTCCCAAATGTTTTCCTTTCCATAAATGTAAATGCTTAAGGGGATTACGCAAACAACAAACAGAGAAGGATATTTAAGGAATAGCACCTCAGATTGGTCATGATCATAACGCACAAGAAACCTACAACGACACCCACGAACATCGTGTCTCCATCTTTGCGCATCAATTACATGGGCATCTAAGTAAAGAGCCTGGCCTTGCCTTTCCTGAGAATTTCCAGAGAGTGACTATACTCAGAAAATTAAAAGGTCACTAGTTAATAGATTCCTAAGGATGGAACCATACCTGAAAACAGAGTACCAAGTCTCCAGGAAGTATTGCACCGCATTCTGCTGCTAAACAAGGGATAGAGCTATGTCTTACATGCTTCCTCACATTAACCCACTCATCCTCATCTGGAGTGAATCCTGCGAACCGAACTCGAACTTCCTGAAATAGCAAACACCAAAAATGAAGGAGACGAAGAGCCCATTTTGAAATACGCATTATCAGCCATACTATTTACTGCAACAATTTGGTATTTCTACTACTTGAAGGATCCAATTCTTTACAGACCAAGGGGTTCAAATATCCCAACAGAAACGAATTAGATGAGAGCAAGCACTTGCACAGCCTCATTATTGGGGTTCCAATATCCCAATATCTACCTGTTTTTCTTCTATGGTTGTTGCAATTCAAGAAACATAAATACACATCCAAAAACAGAAAGGTTTGCTGGAAATTACCGGATCACCCGTCTCAAACAGCCTATGAGAGACAAATGTTGCGACATCATACCTGAGATAAAATTGTAAATGTTAAGAAATAAATAGAGGAACATAAAGAAGGTCCCAGTTGTTTTGCAATAGAGAGTAAAACTTACCAGGCTCCATCCCTTGATGACTTTGCTTCAAACTCCACTCGTGCATTATTATCAAAAGGATCCGTTCCTTCACAACCAAAACTAAAGTAAGTAGAAATTTCAAACAAAAGTATGTCCCAACATAGTCAGTAGTCAATTCCATCGCTGCAATGCTAAGAAAACGTAGGTAGCCGTTATACAATACCTGGAAGCAAGGGTCCAGAGTTACACAAATTTCTAATAAGACCGGAATCATCACGAGGCAAGGAAGAAACATTGAGTTTCCCAGGAGTCCTAATCAGTTTTGCCTTCAATGAATACCTCCTATTTTGAAACCAATTCCACACCTACACGAAAATACCCAAAATAAACAAGCATTCAAAACTATCACCAATGTCGACAAAATGTAGTATAAATTGTATAATCCACAACTGACCTGCTTCCATTGCACTACACTCTTTCCAGCTCGTTCTGGTGCCGCACTACACGAAAACGAAATCTAGGTTAACCTTGTGTGTCCTATTTAACACTGCCAGTGTTGAGAATCAAGATGTTACAATGACAATGAAATTGGGGGTGGGGGCAATTGCCCCCCCAAAATACCTAAAGGTTTCCGCAAGTGTACAAACAACTTCACGAGTTGGAAGAGTATTATTAGCTCCAAGTAAAAGAGCATCCATCTCTGCCACCTTCAAAAAGACCACCATTATTAGGCATGTGGGGGCATTTGCCCCATCCATCCAAAAACCCTAAATCTAATAAATTAAACAAAACCCAAGCTTCAAAATGAGACACAAACTTGAAATTTTGAAATAATTTTACAGAAAATGTAACAAAAATTGGAAAAAAAAAATTAGCTGAAAAAGGAAATGAAAGAAGTAGAGAGAGAAGTTAGTACCTCAGAGGAAGTGAACCGGAAAGCTGGAAAACCACTTGGTGGTGGTCTACCCATTGTAGTTTCTGTAATTTGAAACCCCAATAGCGAAGAAGATGATGAAGAAAGATTTTGGGGGTTTTGTTGTCAGTGGGAATGAGGAAAAGGTTGAAACTTTGAGAAGGAAATTAAGAAATGAAGAGAACCCATGATTCAATTCATTTGAAACTTTATGTTACCATTGATAGATTCATTGATTCATGCCTAATTACTCTCTCCTTTCCTTTTTCTGGTCCTCTTCTTCTTCTACTTGGATACTGTGGAAATGAAATCAGGGGGGATTTTTTTTTCCATTTTCTTTTATTTTCTTTGGCTGACTCGTCGTTTAAATCTGACTTTGATCTTTGTCTGACTCGTCGTTTAAATCTGACTTTGAAATCAGTTAGATTTAAGACGCTTTTCAGAAAGAAAAAAAAAAAAAAAAAAAATTGTCAGATTTAAGACTTTTATTGCCTGGGGTCTTTAGAGGCGACACAAAAAAAAAAAAACAGGCTTGGTTGGGGTATATCCAGATTAATTGGGGTATACCCAATAAGACAAAATCAGGTCATTATGAAGTAAAGCCAAGCCACCACTTAACCTTGTATTTTCTAAATGGCTAATATGCCCTTGGTTAATTAACACTAAAATTCTGATTAGGTTAATTAATTGAGTTTAGATTAAAATTTTGAAATTATAAATTCAGTAAATTAAACCTTTCATCTGTCTTATGAGTTCCAT
Organism: Papaver armeniacum; assembly: GCA_023531295.1. NCBI lineage: Eukaryota > Viridiplantae > Streptophyta > Magnoliopsida > Ranunculales > Papaveraceae > Papaver > Papaver armeniacum. The sequence goes on from JAJJWW010004285.1 coordinate 85,950, forward strand.
TTCGATCAAAAAAAATTGGTTTTGAAAATGGACAAGGCCGGCAAGGTCGTGGTTTGAATAAGGTGTCGAACAATGTTCAACCGGCAGGGTCCACTTTGAATAAGCTGCCGACCAGGTTTCGGTCGGCATTGTCTCGGTTGAAGAACACGCCGGCTCCTAACAAAAATGTACACAGTAGAAATAATAAATTTTCACTTGTCTGGTCGGCAAGGTCCATTACACATACATTCTTGGTGACAAAACGTAAGCATGGTTTTATACAAATACCCTTAGGATTAAAAACTCTAGGCATCCAGGAAACATTCAAAAGAAGCAGCCGTGAGTAAAAAACAAAAAGTTCTGGCTTCATTAAAAAAAAGCGTGCCATAAGGTATACTGATTGAATAAACCCGCCCATTGCTGCTAGTGATTATAGAAACTATACATCCGGCAAGTTCTTCAACCTTATAGCTTTAGGCCAAACCCTAACTATGAAAATCCGGCAAGGCCGATAACAAAATACCTTCCGGCCGCAGAACTGCCAATTCAAAATTTCGGATTTTCGACCTAATTTGACATGCAAACATGAAATCGAAGTACTAGAGTGAGTTTAAGTATGCCCTTACTTTCTTAATCGCACCATTTACTCGCTTTTTAGTGACTCGATTTCTCCTTCTTGACAGTTTTTTTCTTCACTTTTTGTTGAACTATTTTTGCAATTTCGGGATTGAATTCATTGCGCTTTCTATTTGTTTGCTTCATCTTACTAGCCCTCGGTGGATCCATAGATGAAGATTAATCAGAGTTTTGGAATCGACGATTTTAACGAATTGATCGTCGAGTTTTTTTTATGGTGGTGGTGGTGGAGGTCGGTATGGTGGGGGGAGAAGAAGAAGAGAGGAAGATGAAATGAAGAGAATAAAATCGATTTAGGGTAATTAAGATTATTAATGGGTAAGGGTAGTTTTGTAACTTACCCATTAGGGCTCCCCCTAAAACCCACAAAAAGTGTCCCTTTAAAATTGGGTATACCCCAATTAGTTTGGTTATACCCCAATCAAGTAGGGAAAAAAAATGTCATAATCGGTAGGTTATTTAAGGGCATTTTTTAATGCCCAAACTACCCTTTACAATCGGTAGATAACTATACAATCGGTAGTTAATCAACAATCGGGAGTAATTTAGTTTGTATAACTTAGAATATAAAGTATCCCAAAATAAAATCCTTTATCTTTTGAATTTTGACTATCCTATAATCGGTAGTAAATAAAGTTATCTTGACTCCCGATTAAAGTAGACCTTTAAGCAAAAAATGATACCATAATCGGTAGGGAATTTAGGTTATTTAACTCTCGAATATAGAGTAGCCCTAAAATGAGATTTTGCAAAAATCCTTTTTTTTGGAATTTTGGTTGAGCCTATAATCGGTAAGAAAGGAAGAGTTATCATGACTTAGGTTATCGGTGGCTCTCTTTGCAAATATCCTCCCCGAGAATCGGTAGTCAAGATAGTTCATATAACTACCGAATATAGAGTACCCCAAAATGAGATTTTGCAAAAAATCCTCTTTTTGGAATTTTGGTTGAGCCTATAATCGGTAAGAAAGGAAGAGTTATCATGACTTCCGATTATACAGTGGCTCTCATTGCAAATATCCTACCATAATCGGTAGTCAAGATAATTTAAATTTTATTTTTTTTAAAGAGTTTCCAATTAAATTACAGCCGCTTTGGTTGGTAGCCGAGCAACAAGCTGAGCTTCAACTCCATTCTGAATAACTACACCCAACCTATGAAAAATAAAGCTACCTAAACCACTACCAGCGTCATTGCTAACCAAACAATTCTTTAGACGCTTGAAGAAAGAAATAAAATCATCACTAAGCTCTCCTAGAGTAGTAAAAGCTAAGACACCCAAACCATAGCCATGTGCAACACAATCAGACAAATATTTGGTGCGCTTGCGCGCGATTGCCTTTGAAATAGCACACTTGCCAGGAATAAAGGCACGAACAAATCCTTTGGTGAAAGGAGAGACTCTGTGACATCCATACACACATCTGCCCGTTCTCCCAATTGAGTACAAGGATATAGGTGGCCTTAAATCCTTGTTATCATCGATAAAATACCCAGTTCGCTTCCTTACGTGCAGGTACACAGGCTTTGTAGCAGATATCAGTAGCTAAATCACGAACTAAGTCATGACGAAACTTAATCCCAACATCTTTAGCACAATGAAGCGCGTGATCGCCAAAGATATTCATAGGTTTATTACAACAAGAGCATAACCCCCTTCGACGAACAAAGGAATACCAAGACGATAGCAAACCACAGCCCTGAACTGTCGGGGGCCAAGGCACTGACCAGGACCACTAACCGGGACAGCCAAGAGATAGTCACGAGCATGCTTGATCTGGTTTCTGTTGCCATAACATAGAGTCTCAAGCAGATAAAGTAATTTGGACATGGATTAGCTTCTTGACCACGCCAAAATACGTAAGCTTTGCCATAACATAGTCAAAATAGTTCATATAACTACCGAATATAGAGTAGCCCCAAAATCAGATTTTGCAAAAACGGACTGAAATTCAATTTTCTGACCTAATTTGACATGCAAACATGAAATCGAAGTACTAGAGTGAGTTTAAGTATGCCCTTACTTTCTTAATCGCACCATTTAAGCACCAGTGGCCCGATTTCTCCTTCTTGACGGTTTTTTTCTTCACTTTTTGTTGAACTATTTTTGCAATTTGGGATTGAATTCATTGCGCTTTCTATTTGTTTGCTTCATCTTACTAGCCCTCGGCGGATCCTTTGATGAAGATTAATCGGCGTTTTGGAATCGACAATTTTAACGAATTGATCGTCGAGTTTTTTGATGGTGGTGGTGGTGGGGGTCGGTATGGTGGGGAGGAGAAGAAGAAGAGAGGAAGATGAAATGAAGAGAATAAAATCTGATTTAGTGTAATTAAGATTATTAATGGGTAAGGGTAGTTTTGTAACTTACCCATTAGGGCTCCCCTAAAACCCACAAAAGTGTCCCTTTAAAATTGGGTATACCCCAATTAGTTTGGTTATACCCCAATCAAGCGGGAAAAAAAAATGTCATAATCGGTAGGTTATTTCCGGGCATTTTTAATGCCCAAACTACCCTTTACAATCGGTAGATAACTATACAATCGGTAGTTAATCAATAATCGGGAGTAATTTAGTTTGTATAACTTAGAATATAAAGTATCCCAAAATAAAATCCTTTATCTTTTGAATTTTGACTATCCTATAATCGGTAGTAAATAAAGTTATCTTGACTCCCGATTAAAGTAGACCTTTGGCAAAAATGATACCATAATCGGTAGGGAATTTAGGTTATTTAACTCTCGAATATAGAGTAGCCCTAAAATGAGATTTTGCAAAAATCCTTTTTTTGGAATTTTGGTTGAGCCTATAATCGGTAGAAAGGAAGACTTATCATGACTTAGATTATACGGTGGCTCTCTTTGCAAATATCCTCCCAGAATCGGTAGTCAAGATAGTTCATATAACTCCAGAGATATAGAGTAGCCCCATAATGAGATTTTGCAAAAATCCTCTTTTTGGAATTTTGGTTGAACCTATAATCGGTAAGAAAGGAAGAGTTATCATGACTTAGATTATACGGTGGCTCTCATTGCAAATATCCTACCATAATCGGTAGTCAAGATAATTTAAATTTTATTTTTTTAAAAAGAGTTTCAATTAAATTACAACCCCTTTGGTTGGTAGCCAGAGCAACAAGTGAGCTCCAACTCCTTTATGAATAACTACACCCAACCTATGAAAAATAAAGCTACCTAAACCACTACCAGCGTCATTTTGCTAACCAAACAATTCTTTAGGCGCTTGAAGAAAGAAATAAAATCATCACTAAGCTCTCTAGAGTAGTAAAAGCTAAGACACCCAAACCATAGCCATGTGCAACACAATCGAGACAAATATTTGAAGTGCGCTTGCGCGCGATTGCCTTTGAAATAGCCTGCCCCGGAATAAAGGCACGAACAAAATCCTTTGGTGAAAGGAGAGACTCTGTGACATCCATACACACATCTGCCCGTTCTCCCAATTGAGTACAAGGATATAGGCTGGCCTTAAATCCTTGTTATCATCGATAAAATACCCAGTTCGCTTCCTTACGTGCGGTACACGAGGCTTTGTAGCGGATATCGAGTAGCTAAATCACGAACTAAGTCATGACGAAACTTAATCCCAACATCTTTAGCACAATGAAGCGCGTGATCGCAAAGATATTCATAGGTTTATTACAACAAGAGCATAACCCTCCTTCGACGAACAAAGGAATACCAAGGCGATAGCAAACCACAGCCCTGGTATCGGGGCCAAGGCAGCGACCCGGGACCACTAACCGGGACAGCCAAGAGATAGTCCTGAGCATGCTTGATCTGGTTACACTGCCATAACATAAAGTCTCAAACAGATAAAGTAAACTGGACAGGATTCGCTTCTTGACCACGCCAAAATACGTAACTGCCATAACATAGTCAAGATAGTTCATATAACTACCGAATATAGAGTAGCCCCAAAATCAGATTTTGCAAAAGCAATTTTGAAATTCAATTTTCTTGTAGAACACAACCAGCAGAATCGGTAGTCAAGATAGTTCATATAACTACCGAATATAGAGTAGCCCCAAAATGAGATTTTGCAAAAAATCCTCTTTTTTGGAATTTTGGTTGAGCCTATAATCGGTAAGAAAGGAAGAGATATCATGACTTCCGATTATACAGTGGCTCTCATTGCAAATATCCTACCATAATCAGTAGTCAAGATAATTTAAATTTTATTTTTTAAAGAGTTTCCAATTAAATTCTGACCCCTTTGGTTGGTAGCCGAAGCAACAAGGTGAGCTCCAACTCCTTTATGAATAACTACACCCAACCTATGAAAAATAAAGCTACCTAAACCACTACCAGCGTCATTGCTAACCAAAAAATTCTTTAGACGCTTGAAGAAAGAAATAAAATCATCACTAAGCTCTCCTAGAGTAGTAAAAGCTAAGACACCCAAACCATATCCATGTGCAACACAATCAGACAAATATTTGGTGCGCTTGCGCGCGATTGCCTTTGAAATAGCCTGCCCCGGAATAAAGGCACGAACACCGTCACTGGTGAAAGGAGAGACTCCTGTGACATCCATACACACATCTTGCCCGTTCTCCCAATTGAGTACAAGGATATAGGCTGGCCTTAAATCCTTGTTATCATCTGATAAAATACCCAGATTCGCTTCCTTACGTGCATGTACACAGGCTTTGTAGCAGATATCAGTAGCTAAATCACGAACTAAGTCATGACGAAACTTAATCCCAACATCTTTAGCACAATGAAGCGCGTGATCGCCAAAGATATTCATAGGTTTATTACAACAAGAGCATAACCCCCCTTCGACGAACAAAGGAATACCAAGACGATAGCAAACCACAGCCCTGAACTGTCGGGGGCCAAGGCACTGACCAAGACCACTAACCGGGACAGCCAAGAGATAGTCCTGAGCATGCTTGATCTGGTTACACTGCCATAACATAGATTCTCAAACAGATAAAGTAAACTGGACAGGGATTCGCTTCTTGACTACGCCAAAATATGTAACTGCCATAACATAGTCAAAATAGTTCATATAACTACCGAATATAGAGTAGCCCCAAAATCAGATTTTGCAAAAACGGACTGAAATTCAATTTTCTGACCTAATTTGACATGCAAACATGAAATCGAAGTACTAGAGTGAGTTTAAGTATGCCCTTACTTTCTTAATCGCACCATTTCTGCTTTTTCGGCGGCTTCGATTTCTCCTTCTTCGACGGTTTTTTTTTTCTTCACTTTTTGTTGAACTATTTTTGCAATTTCAGGATTGAATTCATTGCGCTTTCTATTTGTTTGCTTCATCTTACTAGCCCTCGGCGGATCCATTGATGAAGATTAATCGAAGTTTTGGAATCGACAATTTTAACGAATTGATCGTCGAGTTTTTTTGATGGTGGTGGTGGTGGGGGTCGGTATGGTGGGGAGGAGAAGAAGAAGAGAGGAAGATGAAATGAAGAGAATAAAATTTGATTTAGGGTAATTAAGATTATTAATGGGTAAGGGTAGTTTTGTAACTTACCCATTAGGGCTCCCCCTAAAACCCACAAAAAGTGTCCCTTTAAAATTGGGTATACCCCAATTAGTTTGGTTATACCCCAATCAAGCCGGGAAAAAAAATGTCATAATCGGTAGGTTATTTCCGGGGCATTTTTTTAATGCCCAAACTACCCTTTACAATCGGTAGATAACTATACAATCGGTAGTTAATCAATAATCGGGAGTAATTTAGTTTGTATAACTTCCGAATATAAAGTATCCCAAAATAAAATCCTTTATCTTTTGAATTTTGACTATCCTATAATCGGTAGTAAATAAAGTTATCTTGACTCCCGATTAAAGTAGACCTTTGGCAAAAATGATACCATAATCGGTAGGGAATTTAGGTTATTTAACTCTCGAATATAGAGTAGCCCTAAAATAAGATTTTGCAAAAATCCTTTTTTTGGAATTTTGGTTGAGCCTATAATCGGTAAGAAAGGAAGAGTTATCATGACTTCCGATTATACAGTGGCTCTCTTTGCAAATATCCTCCCAGAATCGGTAGTCAAGATAGTTCATATAACTACCGAATATAGAGTAGCCCCAAAATGAGATTTTGCAAAAAATCCTCTTTTTTGGAATTTTGGTTGAGCCTATAATCGGTAAGAAAGGAAGAGTTATCATGACTTCCGATTATACAGTGGCTCTCATTGCAAATATCCTACCATAATCGGTAGTCAAGATAATTTAAATTTTATTTTTTTTTAAAGAGTTTCCAATTAAATTACAGCCCCTTTGGTTGGTAGCCGAGCAACAAGCTGAGCTCCAACTCCTTTATGAATAACTACACCCAACCTATGAAAAATAAAGCTACCTAAACCACTACCAGCGTCATTGCTAACCAAACAATTCTTTAGACGCTTGAAGAAAGAAATAAAATCATCACTAAGCTCTCCTAGAGTAGTAAAAGCTAAGACACCCAAACCATAGCCATGTGCAACACAATCGAGACAAATATTTGGTGCGCTTGCGCGTGATTGCCTTTGAAATAGCTTTGCCCCGGAATAAAGGCACGAACACCGTCCTTTGGTGAAAGGAGAGACTCTGTGACATCCATACACACATCTGCCCGTTCTCCCAATTGAGTACAAGGATATAGGCTGGCCTTAAATCCTTGTTATCATCGATAAAATACCAGTTCGCTTCCGCCGTGCGGTACCACGGGCTTTGTAGCGAGATATCGGTAGCTAAATCACGAACTAAGTCATGACGAAACTTAATCCCAACATCTTTAGCACAATGAAGCGTGATCGCCAAAGATATTCATAGGTTTATTACAACAAGAGCATAACCCTCCTTCGACGAACAAAGGAATACCAAGGCGATAGCAAACCACAGCCCTGGCCTTGGGGGCCAAGGCACTCGACCAAGACCACTAACCGGGACACCAAGAGATAGTCTGAGCATGCTTGATCTGGTTACACTTTGCCATAACATAAAGTCTCAAACAGATAAAGTAAACTGGACAGGATTCGCTTCTTGACCACGCCAAAATACGTAACTGCCATAACATAGTCAAGATAGTTCATATAACTACCGAATATAGAGTAGCCCCAAAATCAGATTTTGCAAAAACGGACTGAAATTCAATTTTCTTGTAGAACACAACCAGAATCGGTAGTCAAGATAGTTCATATAACTAACGAATATAGAGTAGCCCCAAAATGAGATTTTGCAAAAAATCCTCTTTTTTGGAATTTTGGTTGAGCCTATAATCGGTAAGAAAGGAAGAGTTATCATGACTTCCGATTATACAGTGGCTCTCATTGCAAATATCCTACCATAATCGGTAGTCAAGATAATTTAAATTTTATTTTTTTTTAAAGAGTTTCAATTAAATTACAGACCCCTTTGGTTGGTAGCCAGAGCAACAAGTGAGCTCCAACTCCTTTATGAATAACTACACCCAACCTATGAAAAATAAAGCTACCTAAACCACTACCAGCGTCATTGCTAACCAAACAATTCTTTAGACGCTTGAAGAAAGAAATAAAATCATCACTAAGCTCTCCTAGAGTAGTAAAATCTAAGACACCCAAACCATAGCCATGTGCAACACAATCAGACAAATATTTGGTGCGCTTGCGCGCGATTGCCTTTGAAATAGCCTGCCCCGGAATAAAGGCACGAACACCGTCACTGGTGAAAGGAGAGACTCCTGTGACATCCATACACACATCCTGCCCGTTCTCCCAATTGAGTACAAGGATATAGGCTGGCCTTAAATCCTTGTTATCATCTGATAAAATACCCAGATTCGCTTCCTTACGTGCAGGTACACAGGCTTTGTAGCAGATATCAGTAGCTAAATCACGAACTAAGTCATGACGAAACTTAATCCCAACATCTTTAGCACAATGAAGCGCGTGATCGCCAAAGATATTCATAGGTTTATTACAACAAGAGCATAACCCTCCTTCGACGAACAAAGGAATACCAAGACGATAGCAAACCACAGCCCTGAACTGTCGGGGGCCAAGGAACTGACCAAGACCACTAACCGGGACAGCCAAGAGATAGTCCTGAGCATGCTTGATCTGGTTACACTGCCATAACATAAAGTCTCAAACGGATAAAGTAAATTTGGACGAGGATTAGCTTCTTGACCACGCCAAAATACGTAACTGCCATAACATAGTCAAGATAGTTCATATAACTACCGAATATAGAGTAGCCCCAAAATCAGATTTTGCAAAAACGGACTGAAATTCAATTTTCTTGTAGAACACAACCGGGAGGGGCTATCCCCCCCCCCCAAACCCCATGTATAACGTACCAGCATTGTATTCATACCACGTCCATGCCCGCACCGAGCTTTTTTAACTGCATTGGTTGAGCCTATAATCGGTAGTAAATGAAGGTATCCTGACTTCCGAATATAGAGTTGCCCCAAAATGATATTTTGCAAGAATCCTCTATTTTTCTAATTTGGTTGAGCCTATAATCGGTAGTCAAAATAGTTCATATAACTACCGAATATAGAGTTTCTCCAAAAATGAGATTTTGCAATCGCTAGCTAAAAATAACCTAAACTACCGATTATGAAGGGGCATATAAGTATTTTCAACCTATTTTGTCTTTTGTGTCACCCCTAATTCTTTTCAGGTCGCCCCTAAAGACGCCAGGTTTTATTGTTCTCAAAGTGAGTGACATTTTGGCACTTTTAAGAAGAAACGGGATGGCTAAAAGTCCAAGTTGAAACATACTCGGAGAAATTAAAGAGATTTCTAATCTCGGACGCCAACGTTCTACGGTATATTTCTTATCATATTGCAGAAATCAATTATAGGTTTATCCAAATCCAGCAATATACTGTGGAAATGAAATCAGGGGGGATTTTTTTTTTTTGGAACATTATCTATATACCCTTACTATGGAGGTCCTTGTAAAAATAACCTTATGAACTTTACAAATACCCCTAAGCATAATACATTACTAAAATACCCTCATTTGTATAGTGTATATAAAAAAAAAAAAAAAAAAAAAAAAAAAAAAAAAAAAAAAAAAAAGACTCTACTGCCTACCACCACTATCCACCGCCAACTACCACCACTATTGTCCACTGCCGCGCACCACCACCGACGACCACCATTGTATACCATTTCCACCGCCACCAACCACCACCACCAACCACCACCGACGACCACCGCCAAACCACCACCACTGTCCACCACCGCCAATCGCCACCACTGTCCACCACCACCACTGCCACCCACCACCACCACCGACCGCCGCCGCCGCCCACAACCACCATAACTGTCCACCACCTCCAACAACCGCCGCCACCCACCGCCACAGCCGCCACCCATCTTCGCCGCCGCCCACAACCACCATAACTGTCCACCACCGCCGCCCACAACCACCAATGAACACCACTGTCGACCACCGCCGCCGCAACTATCATAAAAACCATATTGAAGGAAACTAGCACAAAGTTGCCTTCCACATGTGGAGTCAACTTGCTGACGTTGTATCCAAAGGTGAAGGCAACTAGTTCAAGTTGTCTCCAATAAATATTGTGTACGGAAAAAAATTGCAAAACAAAAATGGATCCAACTATCTCAAGTTGTCTCCGAATCTGAGGAAACTAGCCCAAGTTGTCTTCAAAAGTGAAGGCAACTAGCACAAAGTTGGTCAGTTGTGCTAGTTTGAGTCGAACACACATCTTCTGACATATAGTCAGTTGTGCTACCATTGCACCACAGGTTCGCCACACCATCAGTACTCAAACAACAATTCAAACCACCATCATAAAACACCACATCCTAAGCATTCATCTACCCTCTTGATATTAAAGCATGAGCATCAGCAGCACAACCATCATCAGCAACTCAACACAACCCTGTGTTACCATTACACCACAAATTCATCACAACTACTCTAAGATATAGGTATAAGATGATTTGCGATGAATGAATGGACACAAAAACATAACCAAGTTGCCTCGGAACTGGAAACAACTAGCTCAAGTTGCCTCCAATATGGAATCAACTAGCTAAAGTTGCCTCCAAAAGTGAAAGAAACTTTCTCAAGTTGTCTCCAGAAAAAGGAAGCAACTAGCTCAAGTTGTCTCCAATAGTGGAAGCAACTTGGTCAAGTTGTTTCCAAAGTTGGAAGCAACTTGATGAGGTTGTCCAAGGTTGCAATTACTTTACCTTCCCGATGGAACAGTTGTGATCAGTCAAGAAGCTAACCGCCAATTCCAACAACACCAACAGACATATACCAAGTTGCACGCACACAAGCAAAAAGCAAAAAAACAACCACAATCCCTGCACTTCGATTAACAGAATCTCTTCTGAACATCCATGCATCTACCAACAGCTTCAGCCTCTCAGCATCAAACCAACATGTCCCATTTCATTTGCCTAGCATTCATCTACTTCATTTCAACTTCAAAGGAGGCTATGGTATACACACAAAGCTATGACTTTTCATTACACCTGCAATATCATTTCCTTGCAATTGCATACATGTATCTCATTGCATTCAGTAGCTCATAACCAATATCGAGCCAACACAGCATCCATTCTTTCTTCATTTCTCCTTAGCTGCAGTTGTAACTTCACCGTTCCTTCTCTGCGTACAAACACCAGTTCAACCAGTATCACCAACAAACTCTACCTGCAATCCATCTCCTCAAAGCCATCAGCTGTAGCTAATACAAACTTCACCAGCTCACCTTCATTTTAAAACCTGTCCTAAACATACATCTATACTCTGCTCAATTCCACCAATTCAGTGCAGCAGCAAACCCTAAATGCGGTTTCGACTCCTTGTTCTTTGTAATTGCAATTTCAATCTGGCCCATCTGCTTGAGAAAACTTCAATCTCTCCATTGATGCTTCAATGTTCTTCCTGAGATTCATACAACTTCAAACTCTATGTCCATCTCAGAAACACCAGCTCAACAACACAAGCCCATTACAGTTCATCCATTCCCAGTTGTAGCTAGAACCAGCATCAACTTAGTTCCAACACCTTGAACTCAATACAGTTCCTTGAAGCAGCAAACAACCTTACAAAGATTCAACTCTGCCATCACACAAATCTCCTCAAAACCTTGTTTAGTCTTCCACTTCAATTCTCGAGATCAAAATAACCAGAAAACCCATGATAATCAACCAGCCCAACACCGGTGCTAAATCAACCCCATTAGCTTCAATTCATCACCAACATCTTCTCGAGGAACAGCAACCCTGGTAATATTCATCTGCAAGAATACCAACACGAAACCATCTTTGTATAATCATTGGTTACTTCATCACAGCAACAATCGAAATCATTTCTTCTCTTTAGATTGACCACCAACAGCAGCAAACCATTTCAACAGTATCAATTCCATTACCTCCTCCATGTCCTTCTCTTAATCTCCACAAACCCCAATCTCTGAAATCCGTCAAAATTATCACCAGATTCTTCAACTGATTTTTGTGAAATGCAAACCCTAGCTTGTTCTCTATCTCTGTCATCAAATGAGCTAAGAGTTAGTTGCAAATCGGAATGGATCCACATTTTTGATGCTCGAGATTACATTTTGGAGAATAGTTTTTCATAGGTTCATCACTATAGGTTTATGATTTGTAGTTGAATCGACTGTTTTGGAGGCAGTGGTGCTGTTACCGGTGGTGTATTGGCTAAAAGGTTCAGATTTTTGATGGATCTGGTGATAGATTCGGTGGATTTTGAGGTCGCGGTGGAATTGGAGGTGGAACGATAGGGTTTTTGTTGTTGGTGGTGGTGATTTCTAGAGAGAAAGAGAAGAGAGATACATGATAACTAACTGAGATGGTGATGATAGAGACGATGGTGGTGTTTGTGCCGTTGGTTGCGGTGGCGACGGAGATGGTGGTGGTGACGGAGATGGTGGTGGCGACGAAGATGGAGTATAAGAAGAAGAAGAAATAAAGAAGAAGCTGAAGTATAAGAGTTAAAGGTTAAAAATGGAATTATGTGAATTATTTTTCTGTTAATAATTTCACTTCTGCCATTAGGGGTATTTGTAAAGACTCATAAGGGTGTTTGTGCATGACCCATGGATAGTAGGGGCATAAAGAACATTCCCACATTTTTTTCCTTTTTGTCTTCTTTTCTTTGGCTGACTCGTCGTTTAAATCTGACTTTGAACTTTGTCTGACTCGTCGTTTAAATCTGACTTTGAAATTGGTTAGATTTAAGACGCTTTCAGAAGGAAAAAAAAATGTCAGATTTAAGACTTTTATTGTTCTCAAAGTGAGTGACATTTTGGCACTTTTAAGAAGAAACGGGATGGCCAAAAGTCCAAATTGAAATATACTCGGAGAACTTAACGAGATTTCTAATCTCGGACGCCAACGTTCTACGGTATATTTCTTATCAGATTGCAGAAATCAATTATAGGTTTATCCAAATCCAGCAATATATTATTAAGCATATCAACAGAGAAAAAATCAAGTAGCGGATGGTATGAAAAATTGAGCGGCGAATGATTGCTCTATGCGGAAGCTCGCAACAACATTGTCGGACAATATAATTACCCCACCCATAAATTCTATTGTAATACTCCTATAATATTTTATGGGCATAATATTCCCACGAGTAATATCAGTTTAATAACATAATAAAACATATGGTCCAAAAAGAAAAGAAAAAAAAACAATTGAGTGTTACAGGTGATATTGACTGAAACAGGGCAGTCGCTTAAGCGTAAGGCCAGTCCTTATATATATATTTCTCTCCTACATTTTGATATTGTTTTGTCTATAAAGTCTCCCTTTAGATATATTAAATTACCTAAAATTTTATAAATACCCCACCAAATATATGTATAATATTGCTAACCCCATAAAAAAAAAGTAAATGTATATGGCAATTAGAAAGTCCCTTCCTGAATTGCACAGACGCGGACACGACACGATGCTGACGTGGACACTACAAAATTTTCAAAAAATTAGGACGCGGATACGTATATACGTGTTTTATTTATATATAATCATGTATTTATACAGCAAAGTCAAGTATTTCGACCCTAAAAAATAGAAAATGATGTTACATATGTATAAATTTCAAAAGAAAAGAAGATATTGTTTGTTTATACAAGCCGAATGTCAAATAATCAGTCACTATTAAACACATAGCACAATCAAAATGCATTCTTAGATCAACACATGTCCAACTAAGGGTATACGTGATGTCATTTCCAATTACAAAATCCTAATAAAGACCTAAATTATTGATCTAAATTTTGTTTTTCTTCATTTGGTTAATAATAGTAAAAATAAAGGAAAAAGTTTATATGTAAATGAAAAAAAAAAAAAAGCATCGGACACGCGTCATCGGTGCGTCCAAACCAGACGCGCGCACGACGCGCAAATTGGTGTGTCGGACACGCGTAGTGTCAGCGTCCCGTGTCTGCCGCGAGTCGGACGCGGACACGGCTCAAGAAATGGAGTGTCCGTCCCTTCCCTTATCATTGTTGCTAAAGGAGGGTACCACTTCTGCTAGGGGCGGCTACCAATCTAAGATCTAACGGTTGAGATTACGTTGTCCTTTATAGATTGGTATCCTCCCTTAGCGAATGCAGTAGCAACTTTTAGCAATCATGTTCCCTTATGATCGGCCAAAACGCTACATTCCGAGACTAATATCTTCTACTTAAACGATATAAAATTAATTTTTTACCTGGAAATATAAAATTGGATGTTGTCATGTTTATAAATGAATTATACGTGGCAAAAAACGTATTTTCTGTTGGAAATTTTGGGCTAAAAGAGAGATGAAACAATAAGAGAAATGTTGTACTTCCGGCTTCAAGGCTCGATTAAGATTCTTTTAGACAATTCTTTCTACCCTCCCAATATCAATTGGCGATTACAACGGTATCGAAATATTTCCGTCAGGATACAATGAAGCCCTATAACAACGTAATTGGATTCAAGGTTTGTACCCCTTGACCCAACCAAGAACACACAAGAATAGGATTCGATGATGCTTAGAAGAGAAAACAGAAATTATTTGATGTTTTCATTGTATGAATGAAAACAAATCATCACTACTTATAGGGAACTCATGCCTATTGGAGATGTCTCTTCACTACCAAAAGACATCAATAGTGCCTTATGGGAATGGATGTGTCTTTTGTGAACCATCACACCCTTTGGAGATGCCTTTTCATCTCCAACAAAAATCCATTGCATCTATTCGAGCATAGGACGCTCCCCGTGATAGTGGCAAACCAAAAACGAAAAACGTTTTGTTTTCCATGTTATTGAAAATATCCAACAATCTCCCATTATTTTCAAAAACCAAAACAAAAATAAAGTAAAAATTACAAAACCGGAGTGCATTGCATCACTCAAATGACTGCCTCGTGGAGGAGTGGGATCAAGCCAACGTAGTTCAAGCAAAGTTGGGAAATAAGCATCATCGTTAAAAACAATACATAAATGATAGGTATCTTTTGGATTTGAACCTTCACTTAGTGTAAGAAATTCAAAGCCTTATCGAGGTTCGAGTGGTGAAACTAGTCTTGAACCAAGTACCCCATGTGATAAAACCGGAATCTCCACATATTGATTTGGAGATTGTGTGTTACGTAGCTAAGCACGTTAATGGCCATGTGCTATATCCTGGATTCATGAGTCTTCTTTAGAGAACGGTCTTATTCTCTTAGGAAACGGCCTCATTTCCATACTCATATAGGTAAGTCTCGAAGGTGTTTCTGCGAGACACCTTGTGATAAAAGTTAGACTTATTAAGGATTTTCATCCATCCCTTTTTCTTGCGAGAATCCACACTAAACGAAATGAGAAGTTTTATACTTAGTGCACCATAATCACTTCCATAACTTGTTGGTACCACATTGAACCTTGTTTATCCTTTTCAAAACATAGGTTGGGTTTTACGCTATGGGTGATCAACCTTCCTTCATGAGACCTTAGTCCCATTTACGTATACTTCATTGAAAACATTTCCTTTGGGAGACTTTTCATAGATAGGTCTTCCAAGTTCTTCTTCGTTTCAATGGTTAACTGCAATTACTCCTTTCTTGAATAATTGACTTACCGTTCCAATGTACAAGACTTGTATGTCTTGACTTTTTCATTATAACTCTCATTAGAGACATTATAGATTCGTATCTTGATTCTCACAATTAATCAAGACCGTTACGCTTGAAATGGCTTCTTCCAAAATTGGGATCTCTACAAGTTAGGTTCTAAGCCATTCCTCCTCATTAATTGCATCTTCTCATGCAATCAATTCTGAAAACATTATTAAAAATGTTCCTATTTCATTTTACAAAATAATTGTAACTTCTCTAGTGATCCTAATTAACATTTACCGTTAATTCACAAGGAGTCATTATAGACTTGCATACACTAGAGGCATAGAAAATTTATAGGAAATTTACTTGCTATTTCAACAAGCACATTATTACGATGAGTAACTCCTCTACTCATGCCCAATCTTCTACAAATTTATACCCAAAAAACATAGACAATATCTATGTAACATTTTACATTATGTAATGTAAATGTTCATAATTTATGCATCGGTAATATCGTAACACCTCATTGTTGGATATTTGATCGCGCGCCCAATTTTCCAAAACGTTACATATTCACCGGTATTCCACTTTCCTTTTCGATATCATTTAAGACATGCCAATTTCCAAATTTTGGAACCTATAATTCTTTTTGCAAGAATTATACTCATATCTAAATGTTTGTCATGAAAGTTTGAATACTTCATCTTCTTGTATCTATATATCACAATGAAACGTATGGAAAGCGGTGACTTGAATATCACTTACTATCAGAAAATAAAGATCATAATAATTTTAATTAATTCTAGCATATAATCAACGGCATGTATACTGAATATATATACGTGAATGACTTGAGTAATTAGGCAAACCAGAATTTCATGGCCATAGGTAAACCTGTAGCTTGGGTGCCTACTGTAGGGGTTTGGCTATTAAGAGACTCAATTAGATCTCCAAACAGGTATCCTCACATGAATCTCAATATTCATGCTCACATAATTCCGAAGTAAGGAATTAATAATCTTCAAATCCAATAAATGATCTGATCCGGATTTGGCTATCGGCCACCAATATTTTTAGTTTCGGCAAACTCAAACAATAGCATGAATAGATGCCAACACCATGTTCATCATAATTTGATCAGAAAGTAAATTCAGTTATACTAACCGTATTTCTTGTCGCTAGATTTCCGAGACTTGAGAATTTTGAAAGACGGTGTTCATAATTAACACTCAAATTTATGAACCGTTTCCTTCTTGTAATTACCGTTTCATTCCAGTGTATGTCAGGGACGATTCACACTGGCACTCTCCACATTTTCCCTTTCATGTCCTTCTTTACCTTCTACTTTAATGTGAGGTACAGACCCCAACACTTTGACTGCCGATCACATGAAAGACTTACTATCTTTCTGCATCCCGATGGGGCTCTTGCTAGTTTCTAGTGGATTATCTCGTCTTAATGACACCGTGTCATTTAAAATAAATGAACCCTCACAATTCCGAGATAAACACTAAACAAAACGCTTCAATGGTTTTTTTGTTAGCAACACAGTTTGCTCTTTGATGACCTTACGGTAGATGCTAAACCAACTTTTTTTTTTTTTTTTTTTTTATTAACAACCATGAATAATTCCAACTCAAACTAACACAGGGAGTTCAATGTTCTTCCTTTTTATGCAAGACATGACTCCCTCACATTTCTGAGTCATCCTTGAATCAATAGATTCATGCGCATGTTCTTAATTTCCTGTTACTAACAGTACTCTACCATCTACGCCCAGTTTAATTTCAAATTGGTGTTGATGGAAATTGAGACATCTCCTCACAGTGACTGTTCAGTACGAGCAACAAATTCCAAAAATGATGTTTCTCACCTTGTGTTAGAAACTGCTCCAAATTATTGAGATCATGCCAACCATGTATTTGGATTGCTACCAAATGTTAAAACAGTGTGAACTTCTTTCACTCTTCCCTCGTTTAAATCAATTGATGAAACCCAGTTGATTTCCAAGATTAACAGAACCGCTTACAGTGTCTCTTTTACTGCGAGATCAGTTAAACTTTCATCCTCCGTAAGAAAATAATTGTCTAAAACTGTTGGAAAATTTGGGCTAAAAGAGAGGATGAAACAATAAGAGAAATGTTGTACTTCCGGCTTCAAGGCTCGATTAAGATTCTTTTAGACAATTATTTCTACCCTCCCAATATCAATTGGCGATTACAACAGGTATGCGAAATATTTCCGTCAGGATACAATGAAGCCCTATAACAACGTAATTGGATTCAAGGTTTGTACCCCTTGACCCAACCAAGAACACACAAGAATAGGATTCTGATGATGCTTAGAAGAGAGAAAACATAAATTATTTGATGTTTTTCATTGTATGAATGAAAACAAATCATCACTACTTATAAGGAACTCATGCCTATTGGAGATGCCTCTTCACTACCAAAAGACATCAATAGTGCCTTATGGGAATGGATGTGTCTTTTGTGAACCATCACACCCTTTGGAGATGTCTTTTCATCTCCAACAAACATCCATTGCATCTATTCGGCACCGGACGCTCCCCGTGATAGTGGCAAACCAAAAACGAAAAACATTTTGTTTTCCATGTTATTGAAAATATCCAACATTTTCATTTACCTATAAATTTATTAAGCTGAAATTGTGTATCAAGAAAAAAAATTAAATTGTGCTTGTGCATATGAAAAATTAGATGCGAAATGGGGGAGGAAATCGAACAACGTTGTAAACGCTAGATATGTGGTTTTAAAAACATACTACAGATCTATTAAGAAATATAAAAAGTTATGCATAATTTAAATGTTATGGTTGCTTGATTACAACGTCCACGACGCTAAAGATAATAATGGTGTGACTATTTTTCAAATGTCTTAGTTTTCATACTAATATTTGAGTATTCTCAAATAATTGTGAGATGATTAAAATATTTTAAGTATATATTAAAAAATAATATTTTAACATTATCTTAAACCAATAGTTGTAAGGTATATTGCTAAATACAATATCTGCACTATCCATAATCTTGCATGACCCATATATGAACATGATTTATAAAGGGGATATCAGTCTTACTAAGTGTTGATACCATTTCATCAATCCAACGGCCATGATTGATGGGATTTTTTTGTCCTATATGAAACCGTATCAGCACTTAGTAAGACTGGTATCTCCCTTTATAAATCATGTATATGAAAGCGTTTGTATCTAAAACCAATAGTTAAGAAAATACAGTCTCCTAGTACTTCCTACACTCTTCATGCGGTTTATTCAGCTTTCAATATGCAGTCTCCCACCTTCTTCGAACCTTATGTACTTTCGTCAGAAACGGAAAATCCACATATTTTTCACTGCTAATTGTAAACTAAACAATAATTTCAGTAGATATTAATTGGGAAACCACAGAAAATATCACCATCAAAAAGCGAAACCAGAAAATCTCTATCTATAAGGAAGCACTTTTGTACCTATGAACATTTTTTTTTTTGTAAGTGAAATTTCATTCCGAAAAACTAAGCAGGCGCAGAAGGTTCCTGTTACAACAAAAGTAGAGCCATCTAATATCCTGGTATACGCCCTGGTGATATTAGATTTATCTGCTAAAATCTTTCAGGGATCTTTGGGGCGGAACCAAGAATCATGGGAAGGGGGTGTAAAATTTTGCTATGGGTGCAACCAATAATTTTAGGGGGTGCAAAAATGGGCTTGTATGTCAAAAAAAAAATTCTTTCATGGCTTAAAATGGGCTTTGGAGCCATCTGGGCAGGGGTGCAAGTGCACCCCCTTGCAATGGGCTGGCTCCGCCCCTGTCGGGATACATGTGGGGAGAGTTACATCCCAGTCAAATGAAGTAGTAAAAACTTTTTCTTGTGTTTGCTAACGTGTTTGCCACAACGTTTTCTGATCGGGGACAAAATGAAAACCTATGAAATTCCTACAAAATAAAAGCTTGCATCTGACTTCCTCCAAGATAGCTCTATTTGTCCAAGAAATATCCATTGTTTTGCCATTTAGATACTTCATTAAAGGTTCATGAGTCTCCTTCAATGCTGAAATCTGAGAAGTTTTTCTCGACCAAATTGTTGCGTTCAACAATCCTTGCGCTTTTGCATCTAGCGGTTGTGAAAATGTTGTTGGTGCTGCTCTCCCTCCTGCAAAGGTTCCTGCATCATTTCTCAGAATAGCAGAAAAGCTAGAAGGGTCAATTTCTGAAGTCCAAGCTACATCTACATTTATTTTCCATGTGTTGACATCTGGTGGAATCTAGGGAACGTTCTATTTAGGTTGTTCTTCTCTTTTGTCCTTGTTTTTAATTGGTCTCACTTTCATTTTCCAAAACTCTACATGTCTGCATAATTCTTTTGATAAGCTCAAAGGGGTTTGAGAGGATCCTTGAAAGGTTTTAGTACATCTGGTCTTCCAATTAAAACACATTTTGGTTGCCACCAATTCCAAAGATATGGTATTTTTAGGGTCATTGAATCAGTGTCTACAAATATCCACTATTCTTATTGAAACATCAAAGTTGCGCTTGCTGGGTTGGGCCCTAGACTGGACAATGGAGAAAGAGATTGTATCGCCCCTAAAACTAGCATCTGACTAATTCAAGAAATTAAATAAATAAAGAGGCACTAAGAATCTAAATCATTTACTCAAACATTAACGTAACCCAAAAATTATCCCCGCTCTGACATATATATATACAAGAATTCCTCTCAAAATGATACATATATACAATAGTCATTTGTAGAGGTGTAAAACGTGCCGGCCCGGCACAGCCCGGCACATGAAGTCGCGTGCTTCACGTGCCATGTGCCGTGTCTTTGTCTTGTGCCAACGATTTAAACGTCTTTGTGTGCCGTCTTTGTGCTTTACTAGTCAAAAGCTAGGCAGGGTACATTCCTGAGCACAACACACGAATAAACGTGCCGTGCTGTGCCGTGCTTGCACACGTGGTATAAACAATTTGAAATGACTTAATGTATACATTAAGTCGGACATTATCACAAGAATTTAATTATACAACATATCATTTGAAATTATTTTAAGTAAAATTAACAAGTTTATTCAATAAAAAGAAATAGTCCATCAAATATAAAATTAGATTTTTGTCATGTATATTAATGTTCTAGTTAAATATAGATGATGACATTATAACAACGATATTGAAATATATTTTCCAAATATTAAGGTATTATATGTGTTGTTATAAGTACGCCAACACAAAATGTTAAAAACTAGCTAGAATAGTGACTCTTTTGTGAAATATACAAAAAATGTGATGTATTATGCCTTGTTATATGATGTATTTGTACATGTTATGACGTGCTCTCTTAACGTGCTGTGCTGGGCTGGGCCACGTGCTTATCCGTGCCACGTCTTTGTCTTTGTGCTCTTGTGCCAATTAGTCAAACCCAAGACGTCCCATTTAACTAACGTCTTTGTCCGTCTTTGAGCTGGGCTGTGCTCAAAATTTAGCGTCTTTGTCTTTGAAATTTGTCTTTCGTCTTTGGCACATCCCAATTTACACCTCTAGTCATTTGGTTTACAAATTGAATATATAACATCTCAAGTATAAAGCACAGTTTGTTTCTGAGTGGTGGCAGGATTTATCCTTGGCAAAGATAAATCAAAGGCTGTGGTTATCCGTGCCACACCCTACAAGTCGCACACGTGGTTTTCATTCCAATATTATGAATTAAAAATGAATACTCAAGTCAAGATGTGGAATTTCAAAAATTATAACGGGGAGGTTCGAACTCATGACCTATTGTGTCATAAGAGTGGCCTCTAACCATTGTTCCACCTTGGTTGGAATTGATAGAAAAGATAAATCAACAGTGGTTGTTTGTTCAACTTAAATATTACTTAGTATAAGTGTTTTATTAATTAGTATAAGTGATTTGTCTAGAGAGAAAATAAATCTATGGTTATGGTTTGTTCAACTTAAATATTAATTAGTATAAGTGTTTTATTAATTGATGTCTCATTAATTTCTCATGATAAATGATTTATTAATTTTACATCATAAATATCCCTTAATTAATATTAATACATATCTCCATCAATAAATAATAATTTTGACAAAAATTATTTCAATAGATATTAGTGGTGGTGGTGGTAGTAGAGGAAGAAGTAATGGTGGAAGCGGTGGAAGGTGTTCCTAAGTGGTGGAGGCAGTAACATTAGTTTTGGTGGAAGAAATAGTGGTATTTGGATGGTTTTAATGGCGGTGGTATTGGTTTTTTTCTTTTTGAATCAAAAATAATAATTTTACATGACGGGTAACATTGTATTGTGAAAAGTATAGTTGGTTGTTTTTGACACGATCAAAAAAGGCGGATAACAAATACTTTTGGGATGATACCAAATCATATAAGACAAAATGGTTGTTTTTGGTACCACTGCTATCTTTGGTAACCGTTCGTACGCATGATTTTCAGTATTAACAAAAAACATATAGTTGAATAATTAATTGACGACCTAAGTTTATTAAATCTAAACTTTATACATGATGTATGGGATCAAAAGTTATAAGTGTGCCCAATATTCTACGAGGGATGGAAAATGGTGGTGGTGAAGAAAGAAGTGATATACGGTGGTTTGTGGTACTTGGCCGACTTTGATGAGTAGTAATTGACTATGTTAATTATGTCTTTGCTACAAAAGGATAACACTATATAAACTCGGTTAAAATACATGAAAATTAAGAAGAAGAAAAAATATTTGGATGTCATGTTATCTAATAAATAACGCTAAAAACTACATATTTAGTATCAAGATTTCTCCGTCCAATAGATAAATCTAAGGTTGTATTGAGATCCCGTAAGCAGAGGGCGAGTTGGTCTTGGATTTCGAATGATAATGAATATAATGAAAACGCTCCCTCTCGGTTTCTCCAATGAAAACCGAAACCTTCTAAAAAAATAATCAATCGAACAACACTTAGATGGAACGCATCACCACCAGTGTAAACTTCTCTGAATTGCTACATATCCAGTGAAATATCTACAGATTAATCTGGTAATTTTGTCATACCGTAGTTTTTAACGAGGCATGCAATTAAATCTCTAATAGTGATTTTAAAGGTATTTAATAATTACAAAATTATCTTATAAGTTTTGCTTATGCAAGTATTGATTTAACGTGGGTTCTTTTACATTTTGTGTTAAGTTGATGACTTTTTAATTTGAATACATGTGTTTGGTTAACAAACTTTGATACATATAGGGTATTTTCTTTGTAGAACTGATGTTAGTCTCTCATTTTTCCCGTTAGTACTTTGTTTCGATCCCGTATTTGTAGACATTATTTGACTAATGTTGGGGTATTTGTTTAATCTCAAGTCTGATTAAACCCAATGTGTGTTGTATACATTGAAGGTGACTGAAGTTTGTGTCGGCTCTACCTTGAAACTAATAATTTTTCTTCGGAAGGTTAGTTGAATTTATGTAGATACAAATATCAATATGACTATGCTCTTTAAAACTCCAAATTACTTGAGTAACACTAGATGTGAGAACGTCATTCATGCACTAATTAGCATAGTTGGTGTGAAATCTTTTTATCCACGAATTTTTTCAATTTTATGTTATCTGTATGATAGAGAAAGAATCTTACACATGTTTTGATTTACTATTATAAGTTTATATTTTCAACTCACATGTGTATATCTCAGCCTTCCAATAGCCAAGGGTTCTTCATTTTTATAACTCTCACATTTGCAAAAAAATAAATAAATAGTGTTTATCTATAGTAGGGAAAATATTATGGGTTTTTGCTTCACTCCTTAGAGCCTTAGTTATCAATAATTTCGGAACAAATGTATTCATAAACATCATGGAGTTGGATTGGCAGTTTAGGTATATGTATTGTTAGATGAAATATTCTTTTTGAAGTTTGAAATTATGGTATGATGGAACAATAAATCGGGAAATTTTTTATTTACTGTATTTTGTATTTTATTTTCATGTTGGCACAACATTATTACTCAAATCCGAGATAATAAATTGGAATAACATGCTTAAGTAAAAAATAAAAAGATCAGGTAACCCATTTTGTTTCCCAAAACCTATTTGAATATCAAAATAATTACTCACGAATAAAATGAAGCAAGAGGAATGTGAAAAATATCGTATTAGAGACAAAACGTCCCGTGCCGTAACGGCACGGGTTAAGATCTAGTATTATACATAACAGAAGTTAGTGCACCCAATATTATGGGGCATCTATTCGGTGATGACCTGTTAGTTAAAAGAAAAAAAGAACATGTTTACATAAAAAATTCAGTTAAAAATAAGTGTTTCTTCTTATCATTTACAAAGACCAATATCAAATCAGGAGAATCTAAACCTAAGTCATCCCATAACATTTACACACAAAGCAATCTCACCATGTCAAAATCTCATTTAAGTTTTTGATTTCATAATTAGTTTTGGTGTTACCACACTTTTTTATGATTTGTTCTAACCATTACGGTAAACTAAAGAACCCTAACCTCATTGGCCATAACGTGGATTTCAGATTACGTCTTAAGAAAAAACATTATTACCCAGAGATCCAAGAGGTATCATCAATGGTTACCAAAAAAATTAAAAAATAGCTGTGATTAAAACTCGGTACTAGTGATGATGTTGTTAATGAAGCATGATTCTTGACCTTCTGCTAACATTAACAATTAGGTATTTTTTCTGGCTTCTCTTAAATATAGCCCACATATTTATTAACCATAACCCATTTAAAATAAGTGCTTAAGCTAACCAAACACACCTTTATAATCATTTAACATAGCCCACAAAATTATATATAATTATTATATATAGCCCAAAAAAATAAGATAATCATCAAATTCCATCAACAACAAAAAAAAAAAAAGCTAATTATCTAATTAAATTTATGTAAGATATTTGACATAATTAATGTTTTTGAAGAATAATCAATACCTCAATCAATCTTAATGTAATCATGATTGAGAGGGAAAAAAAAAACATCATCTTAGAGATTTCTTTTTTTTTGTTTTGTTTTATGGATTATGTTTATGGAGTTCTAGGAGAATAGTAATGTAATCACGATTAAGAAAAATTATTTTAGAAAAAAATTAAGAATTAGATTTTATTTAGTTTTGGGGAAAAAGTAAGAATTAGGGTTTACAATAATTGTTCAATTTGTGAGATTACTAACCTAGCATTTTTAGGGGCGACCCCAAAAGAATTAGAGGCGACACAAAAGGACAAAATAGGTCATAATCGGAAGGTTAATCCATAATCCCATTTTTTAATGGCCAAACTACCCTTTACAATCGGTAGATAACTATACAATCGGTAGTTAATCAACAATCGGGAGTAAATTTAGTTTGTATAACTTCCGAATATAAAGTAAAATCCTTTATCTTTTGAATTTTGACTATCCTATAATCGGTAGTAAATAAAGTTATCTTGACTCCCGATTAAAGTATACCTTTGGCAAATATCCTACCATAATCGGTAGTCAAGATAGTTCATATAACTACCGAATATAGAGTATCCCCAAAATGAGATTTTGCAAAAATCCTCTTTTTTTGAATTTTGGTTGAGCCTATAATCGGTAAGAAAGGAAGAGTTATCATGACTTCCGATTATACAGTGTCTCTCTTTGCAAATATCCTACCATAATCGGTAGTCAAGATAGTTCATATAACTACCAAATATAAAGTTGCCCCAAAATGAGATTTTGTGTAAAAAGGAGACTTAAGTTCAATTGTTAGTAAAAAATTATAACTTGTTTGGTTTTTTCATTTTAATTTTTGACTTTTCATTTTAACTTAAACTTTTTGGGCTATGGTTAGTAAATGTGTGGGTTATATTTAAGAGTAGCCTTTTTTCTAAAGAACAAATTTAATTGATGGTTTTTCGTTGTTCTAATTAAGTTCTAACGCATAGAGCACATAACAATCAATCTGCATAAATCTCATACTAGATCTAGATCTGATATAAAAAATCTTACAGAATCAACAGCCATTGAGAGTTAAAACGTTCTTAAGGTTGGGTGCAGTTGCGTGCACTATAACGGGTGCCACAAACAAATCATTTACGAATTTCGAAAATGAAAAAAATAAGCATTTACCACTGTATACACAATAATTACGTAAAGATATCCCGTTTTAACAGGGATACCACCGTATACACAATAATTACCAAAATGTATCCCGCTTTAAGAATGTTCCATATATGTAAACTATAACCAGTAATTACGAATGTTCGGTTATAATGATCGAAGATTCTCGAGTCAACTCTACGATCTCTTGTATATATGTATTCTTCTTCATCGACAGAACTAGTCATTGAGGATTCATTCATTGGTTACTCATCTTATCAAAAATTCCTAGAGAAAGCGGGAAAGAATAAGAGTAGAGAAACTCGCCAGCACAAGATTCTTTACCGATCAAAAAAAAAAAAAGAGTAGAGAAAATGGCAGGCAGGAATTTGAAGATGAGTTTTGTGGTGGTGATGCTAACATTGGGAATGTTTGTTGGGAAGAGTATTGCACAAGATGATGACAATTTGGACATTGACTGTTGGGATGAATGCGTGTCAGATTGTCAATACGTCGGAGATGTTGATCCATTTCTATGTCCTATGGGTTGTCGCCTAAAGTGTGAAAAGCATCCGGCTTCTCTCGGTAAGGTTACCTCTGCATACGCCTACTGCAAAGTTGGCTGTGCAGTTTTCAACTGTATAAACAAAAGCAGCGCTCAAGCTCTTCGTGGACAGGAAGCGGTTCATTGTTATAAATTCCATTGCAGTAAAGAATGCACCAAGTACTAAGAAAGATGGATCAATCGAATAAGATGGAGTAGTTGTTCCTCCTAAGTATGCCTTCTTTCTGTTTTATGATAACCACCTTATGGATATAACTAAATTGTCGTTTTTCTCTCTTTCAAGTTATTAACCAACTACTAGCATGTCCCGGTGCGTAGAATCAACCAATTTAGTGTGGCGGGACTTCGCCCCGCACCCGTGGTCAATGCCTTGGATTTTTTCTGAATAGTCTTTGATTATATTTATTTTTCAAAGGAATAGGAAACTCTGATACCCTTTAGGTATAAAATTCGGCATGGTAAACCTAAATTCATGTATCTGCTTTACTGGCTGATATTAAAATAAACCAACGAAATGATTCATTATAAGAAAAGCGAAAGAGTCAATTGGTCAGGTTTCACTATAATTACTTGAAATGCATTTGAATTACATACTCTTTCGATTGGGTGTGGCTTCAACCACTGCTAGAGCTCGACAATTACTTAACCATAGACATATTTTAATTAATGTTCATATAATAGATATACCAAGTTATGGCTGCAAACCCAGAGACATGCACCATGTGACTAAATTCATGAGAAATACAAAACATCCAAATTACGGGTCCTAACTTGCCGATGATTTATTTGAGCATTATGAATTCTCAATAATTTATATGATCCTTATGAATTATTTTACTTAGGATTACACACCCTGCTTAGTATTTGATTTAATTTTATTGGTTAGTTTAACAGTGTCATTTTCTGACATTACGGTCTAAAAACCTTCTAGTCTGCGTTGATGAAGCCATTTAAAGAAGGAATGTTACTCAAAAGTGGGTTGGATCGAAACATATTGTCCTACTGCTGTGAATACATTGCTTTTGTCACCATCCTGTACTTCCAATTGGAGAATGTAATTGTCGCAAATTATGTGTTAGTTTTGTAACATTATTTTTAATAACATGTAGTAAGAAATAAATGGATTTTTCTTTCATGGACTAAGTACTAAACTTGAACACTCTACAGACTCTCCTCAAACCTAGCATCTTTTGCGAACCTTATCAACCATTACAATGCTCTTCCAGCTGGTGACATGATACGGACAATCTATAAACCTTTTAAAGCAATGTTGCACTCATTAACGATCTTCAATGCTCTTCATCTTACTGACAGACTAACATCATTAACACTGTCCAAAATCTCTTTATTGGTAGCCAACAAAAAGCACTTCCGAGGATGCCCCCAACTAATTGCACAGATTCCAACATCCCCCATGCCCAAGAGTGCTTCAGCTTCCTAAACCCTTTTAGTTATTTGAATCATTTGCCCTGCTTCACATGTAGACCTGTTTGGTGGTCAAATAAACCCAACTTGAAAAATGTGATTGTGAAAAATTGTACGTGTTTGCATGTGTATTAGTATTACATTGTGTTGGGAACTCGACTACAAAAAAAAAACTACATCATTTAAATTGCAGATAGTAACTCTAATACAACATGTCAAGCACGAAAATCAGAAATTTTCCTGAAAAGATATGTTGAAACTGAAATTGGACGCAATTAATGTGGATACCTTACACTCCACAGCTATCAAGTTGGCTGCTAATGAAGATCTTTGATTACTCTTTGCCTCGGCGATACTCTAAAATCCTTTTCCTTTTGCCACAGAGATAGCCTTTCCAAAAGGAAGTATATGAACCAAAGCAAATGCAAAGAAACGGAGAAAGCAAGGAATACAAACCAAATACTATTTTTTCAAGGTTTGGCATGAAATTCTTCTCTACCTAAACCATAATTTCTAGAAAACTCTTACCATAATTTCTATAGGTTTTAATTTCATAATTGACATCGATCTGTTTTCTTTGTTTTTATAATTCAGAATTGAAATATAAGTATAAACTGACCCATTAATCTATTTAATACAAAGAAAGAAACCATATGGACCACAACAATATATATATACAAGCAACTAACCCGGTGCATACGCATGGGATGATTCGATTTTCTAAATCACAGAAAAACAAAATTGGGTCGCTGGACATAGTACTATCACTCGGCGTCATGAAAAATGCATATGAAACTTGGAAGGTTGTCAATACTATCCACAAATCATGAGAAGAAAAAAGACCTTTTAATCTTTCTCCATGGTAGGATCTAATTCAGTTGCTACGACTCTAATATCTCGTGGTGTAATCGTGGTCTACATTCCTTAAACATTCATTAGTTTCTATCACGTGGTACTTTTAGTTTCGGTACTTTACGTGCATTGCCGAACCTCGTTTTCCCTTCCGTTGCATTTGACCTATATTTTTATGCATCAGTATTTCTTACAATATAGTTTTTAAGAAAATGAGAACCATATGCATATTGCTATGACATCTATAACAACAGAAAACATTTTACAACTCCGCCATTTATAAGTACATGCCGTCCAAAAAAAAATCCAAATAATTACCTGAATCTTCATTGTCGTAGAAAAACAGATTTCAATGTAAGCCCAAGTCAAGAATTTTTCCTTTCTTCATACTGTAAATGAACCATATAATTTTCAAACTCGGAATATATATATTGTATATACGAACTATTCGAACAATTCTTCAATTCTATGTATTATTGTACACAACCATGTCTCCTGATTTTTCACCATCAATGCTAATGTGTCGTTGTTTAACCTCGAAAATTGTATTATTCAGCTTTAATGCCACTGACACCATCTTGGAATTGGTCTCTTCACGAATCATATTGACGCATAACCCAGCATTGTATGATGTATCGCGCATTTGAATATCTTAATCTTGAAATGTTTACTAACAGATAACACTACCGTACCAAATTTATTACTAAAACTACTGGCAATCCTCATCTGGTACTAAATTTACTGATTTTTTTTTCTTTCCCCGCAGATGATAATCCAGAAATTAATTGCATATTCTCATCAAATTGGAAGAGTATGAAATGTCTCAAACACGTTTTTTTTTTCTTTCCCCGCAGATGATACTCTAGAAATTAATTGCATACTCCAGAAAAAAAAAAAAAAAAAAAAAAAAAAAAAAACTCATCCTTTTTTGGATGCAATCATCACCTCAAACACGTTTTTTTGCTGGATATTCAGTCTCTTGTGCAGCCATAAGAAATCTTCAGAAATTTAGGTTTTGTTCATGGATGAGTCTGTTTTCCTTTCTTCGGTTTGCAACATATTTGTGTAACATGTAAATCATCTCCTTCAGAATGAGTCTGAGGAAGTACTTTTTCTTCCAGGCAAATGAAAATAAAAAATACAAAACAGAATCACCATGAATATTTTATAAACTGGTGACTTAACATAATACAAATATAAACTGCATTAATTAATATCACTATGGATTAAGCATACGTTGTAACATTGGAAATTAAAAAACCATATACGGTCCATTTCTGTTTAATATCTTAAGAAACTATAGCTTAGTGGGATTAAAGATCACCTACCTTGAAACTGTTACATTTAAGAGATGCACTTTGGTCCCAGATGATGTTAGAACCCTCTTGTGTAAGTCATCATCTTTAGAATTAGAGATATCAGTTGCGCATTATGACCACTGCGCTCGGTCATTTCATGGGAAAATTAACACGAAATCAGTAAGTCACGTCAAATTACACATCAATAGTTAAATTCTTATGTTTGTCGGTGATATTTATACCGCCACCAGAAATAACTTACAGAAAATGGAAAATGAAACCTATAATGGGTAGGATGCATTTAAAATTTCGACACATAAGAGATACATACCATGCATGGATTAAACAATCTTCCATTAGAATTAGAGATCTTTGGGTGATGCAAAATGAAAATAACCATGCTGAAATCATTCTTACAACCGCTCAATTTCTCCATCTCTGCATTGCTTTTTCTGCAACTAACATTACTCTTCTGATCGTCAAATTCTGTAGCTAAAATATCAGATTAAGAAATATTGATCTTATTTAAGTACGCTCTTGATTCTGAGAAGATAATTCCCAGTTTGGATGATGATTTTTATTTTATTTTTTTTTCCACCAATGATTCAAACATAAGACACGTTTGTGACGCTGGATTTAGATCGGCAAACTTATGCATGCCGTAGTACAGAAGGTGTCCATTAAGATATACTGGATATATTTGCACTTCAAAAAAACAACGTTTTGACTTGTAGATCATATTGATCTCAAGATCTTCATTTTATCCTCTCGTTTTTTTTTTTTTTTGGTTGATGCAGAATATCATCAGATAGTTTTCTCCAGTGTCGATCCCAAAGTTCCGCTGGATTGGTTATTTCGCAAAAAGTAACAATGTGATGAAGAACTGACGTAATGATTTATCATCCTGCCTCTTTCATCGCTTTATGCCATTCTCTTTCTGTGTCCAATGATCTGGGATTTCGGAAATGTCAAAAGCTTTTGTTGAGGGATGATGGTACTGGTTAATGTGTGCATTTATAATGCTACCAAACGGTGTGATGATTTGGGATTGTTACGACGGTCTGTTTTTAATTTTGACACGAGACCTTTCACTGTTGCTTTAAAACTCTGGCAACGCACAATATATACTCTCATGATACTTTCCTAGATGTTAGGATTACTTATTACAGTATCTCTGGAGACTCTTCAAGTTGTCGTTTTGATCATGTCTTGGATTATGATTAAATAATGGGGACTGTTGGAGGGTTGCCTACTACTGGCTTATGTCTTACGGGAATAACAAATCGTGACTCTTTAAGCTGCCGTTTGGATGTCTTGGATTATGTTTGAAACAATGGCGATTGTCGGAGGGGGACCTGTCTACTGGATTATGTCTTATCGGAATAGCCAATCAGGTCGCGATGACAAGGATAGTTAGTGTTGACATGGCTTCACCACAATTGAGAGTGATTTCTGGATCGACATGTGGCGATTTTGGGGTCTCTTATTATAAAGAAAGATATATATAAAAAGAGTGCATAGGATACATACCAAATATCAATTGATTTGTCAAGGCTCTATAGTTTAGAATAAAAAAAAACTTTGTCGCATTGACCTGACTTTCAAGATATCCTCTTAACAGTTATCTCTTGTGCATAAAAGTATATGATGATCAAGAGGATAACTATTAAAGTACACAAACTAAAATATCCAAAGTCTTCAAAATTCTAGTGTACTTACAATTAACTGCAAATTCAGTATAAATTCTATCCATGTTTAAGTGTTTCAAATACCTTGTATATTGAGTCGAAAAACCGTCTTCACCAAAGATTTTTAACATTGGAGAAATTGTTAGTGGAAGCTCCTATTGGACTGAAGCTGAATTGGATGGATTCCTAACTGGAAATCCTCCCTACAAACAAACAACTTGTTTACCAAAAACAAAAAAAATCGAAAAATTGGTAATGCTGAAATGCCACAACATAATATATATATGTATGAAAAGCTTCTATGGTTATATACTACATTCATCATCCTCTACTAAATACTTCTACCTAGGGAGCTCATCGAACTACAAACGATTACAATAACCTAAAGAAAAATTCTTAAGAGGTACATCAATTCCAAATACAAAAAATGTATCTTAGTGCAAAATATATCTAGATAAACAAAATGATTAGCTTAGATCATCAGTTATGCTTAGGTTCAGTTGACCCCACCTTGCATGCAAACCTCTTTGCTAACTTTATAACAAATGGACATAGCCCCTTGCTGCAAGAAAATAAAAAATTAGACCGAAAATAATATGAAATTTGTTGCAAAATGTATGTTGAAGATGATATAAAGCCATCATGCTCATAATTAGCACAGGGTCCTGCAATACCTTTGAGAACTGATGCTAATAGAAAATATTAGTGATCCGGAGTTCGAAATCAGACATAAGATAACATAAGTTTAACCGTAAACAAACTTTATCAACTTTCAATCCAAAACCCATTTTCAATCAACATAAATCATATGAAAACGAAAATACGCTTATTAAGCAAATGCTAATTGAACACGTCTGATAAGTTTAACTACAAATTGAATACACTAAGATTTGAATTAAGGGAACTGTTGTCATCGAAAAATAAAAATGCA
Source organism: Papaver armeniacum (assembly GCA_023531295.1). Taxonomy (NCBI): domain Eukaryota; kingdom Viridiplantae; phylum Streptophyta; class Magnoliopsida; order Ranunculales; family Papaveraceae; genus Papaver; species Papaver armeniacum. Next base: position 118,487 of record JAJJWW010004285.1, read on the forward strand.
TAATTCTTATGATTTCTTTTCGTTCCCTTCCCATGCTCGAAATTTTGTGTGTGTTATTTCTTCTCATATTCAACTGCAGACCAGTCCAGCCACACATGCACAAGCAATAAAACACGACATTTGAACATCAAAACATATTAATGGATCAAAAAATAGAAAAAATAATAATAATTGCAATCCTCAATGAGAAATGCTCGAATATATTCCCCTGAAATCAGCTTTAAGAAAGTCCGAATTGCCTAACGGAAACTCTTTTTACCGCGCTGCATCAGTAAATCTGTTGTGAAAATTTCCGGCTGCGAAAACAATCAATGTTGTTGTTTTAAACTTGCTGCACAAACCTTCAGATAATTCACCTCAACCAATGCTGAAAGCTATTTTTCATATTTTGCTTTTATTGATACCCACTAAACCGAAAATGATATTTTTCATATTTTGCTGCAATATATACCTACGTGTATCCTAATCTTCTGTATTATAGGGAAAGTATCATTGTAACATTTAAAAGGATGCATCATGTCAATGATTTCTTATGGTCAGTAATCAGTATCTGCAGCGTCGGCACCAAGGTTAGAGCTGCCGTGAATAACAAACTTTTCATTCATCAATTTATCTCTAGTTGAAGGGACCGGCTAGACGCATAATTTATAAGTACGCATTGTTCCTTCGTGAGTCTGGTGTTTGAAATAGTTGAGTATGTCGTGATACAAACTTACCGCACTCAAAGATACATGAGAGAGCCGAGTATGTCAAGGAACATTAACAACGGTAAAGTCATATGTAGACATAGAAGTAAATATTAGATGGGAACAATATTTTCTCAGAGTTTCTTATCATTCTTATCGAGCATTCATTTTTTTCGGTCATATAAAAGTTAGCCTAATCTAACTCCAGAAGATCGAGCTATACTTGGGACAAAAACCTAGGCAATATTATTGTACGTTTGTTTAAACTAATAGTAGAATCATACTTACCCTTTAACCGTTTAAATGTCCTCCACTTTAAAATATTTTGAGATATTATGTATGAAAATTATTATGATTATAATTCTTGTCGTTCAAATATGACCCAAGGTGATGCCATGCCTGTGCAAGTATAATCGAGTAAACTGGCGGTCTAGTTCAACACAATGGTCCAATGGAACCCAACGGCAATTCATATGTTCTAAGTTATTTCCAGGTGTCACCTTGACTTTGGTGAAAACCGTGTAAATAAATATGTCGTTTTGCAATGAAACAAATATAAAGCAAAAATTGTTAACTCACTCAGAGTTGTCCTACTGTAAAAATTTATAAATAGAAAAACCAAACAAACTATCCTCCAGAAAAATGTAATCTAAACAAAACTATCCCAAAGAATTCATGAAAATCAGGCATATCAAATGGTGCTTTCTTCTCGGAAAAGCATATCACATGGTGTCTTTCTTATCGGAAACATAGTTGTTCTCATTCTTCATCCAACACCCGCTACTATATTTTCTTAAATTGTTTGTGCTCTTTATTGAATGTTATGTTATGGTGCACAATAATACTTTTGGCACTCAAATATGAATATTGATTAAAACTCAACATTAACTTCACTGGCCATACAATCAAGTTACATACTTGTGTTTCCATAAAAGATGAACTTGGTAAAGATAATAGTTTAATTAATCGAAATTTTTCCAAACCAACATGTTAGGCATTTTAGGTTTGGCTATGTGGATTATTACTTTGTTGGATTTTTCTCCTTTTCTTTCCCATTTTTCTCTTTTTCTTAATTAAGATGATGTGGCAAAGCTCTTCTAATTAAGAGTTTAATTTTTGCAAGTTCTCACATCTTCGTTTTAAAACTATTTATTTATTTTAGTAATTTTGTAAACATTTGAACAACTAAAATAAGTTTACATAACTAATTTGCTCTTTCATCACCTATATGGTTCCATACATTCTATCAAACTCATGTATGTAATTTTAACACATATCACATATTTTTGACAAAACATAATTTAAAGGACTAACAAACAAACCAATAAATAAGATGGTAATAAAGTTTCAAGAAACACTAATGGAAAGGATAAAGATCCAGCATCAAGTACATCCAAAATAAAAAGAACAAAATGGTTAAAAAAGAATAACACCTAGGAAAAAGACAGTCATTTCATTACTAATATTTCCTACGGAAAAAGTCGGCAGTCATGGCTGTATCAACAAAACTTTCTTCCTTTCACCCTCTTAGCAGCATCTTGTTTTTTAACATCTTTTCATAAGATCCAAACCATCCCATATCTTCTTCTACCATCTTTTCGTAAGAGCGAAACCACACTCATATTCTTTCTACACATATTCTTTCTGGCAAATCATGCCAGCCACACCAAACGCGTCAAAGCATGCCAACCATGCTAGCCGCACCCCTGTGCCAATGGAAAATCATGCCAGCCGCACCAAACGCTCCAAAGCATGCCAACCATGCTAGCCGCACCTTTGTGCCAATGGCAAATCATGCCAGCCACACCTAGCCCAAGCTAGCCGCGCCATGCCAAATGCACACTGCCTTGGCCCTAGCTACGCTAGTCATACCACGCCAAGCCAAACAGCCTTACCTTGGCCCTAGCCGCGCCATGCCAAAGTAGCGCCCGCGCATAGGCTTGCAAATCGTGCAACCTAGGCCAAATTGGCCGAGCATGCCATTGGCACATGCCAAGACGCATCGCTGGTAGCTTTTCTTACCAAGTCGTGGCCCTAATGGCCGAGCATGCCATTGGAACATGCCAACACGCATCGCTGTTAGATTTTCTTACCAAGCCGAGGCCCTAATGGTCGAGCATGCCATTGGCACATGCCAACACGTATCGCTGGTAGCTTTTCTAACCAAGCCGTGGCCCTAATGGCCGAGCATGCCATTGGCACATTCCAACACGCATCGCTGGTAGTTTTTCTTACCAGGCCGTGACCATAATGGACACGTATGCCATTGGCACGTGCCAACACGCATCGCTGGTAGCTTTTCTTACCAGGCCATGGCCCTAATGGCTGAGTGTGCCATTGGCACATGCCAACACGCTCGCTGGTAGCTTTCATTACCTAGCCGTGGCCCTAATGGCCGTACGTGCCATTGACACATGCCAAACACGCACGCCGGTATCCTAAATTGCAAGCCGTGCAACCTAGGCCAACTTGGCCATACGTGCCATTGGCACATGCCAAAACCCACGCTGGTAGCCTAACTTGCAAACCGTGCAACCTACCACCAAGGCATTCCGCACATGCCATTGGCACATGCCACACACGCCACTAGCAGATCTGGCATTGCCACTTACACTCAACGTGCAACCTACCACCAAGGCATTCCGCACATGCCATTGGCACATGCCACACATGCCACTAGCAGCTCTGGCATTGCCACTTGCACTCAAGTTGCAACCCGCAACAAAGGCATTCCGCACATGCCACACGCGCCACTAGCAGCGCCACTTGCACTCAAGGTACAACCAACACTCGAGACATCAACACAAACTGGGGGATGCTTTCCAGGGTCTTGGTTTGGCGGTCACAGCATGCAGCGTACACTACACTCACATTAAGAAAGTGTGAATAGGAATAGAGCGGTCAAATAAATGAGGAAATAATGGTGAAAACGTTTTCACTCATAAACACCATGCGGTTACCACCTCCTCCCATTATTTCACCCTTTACTCTCTTCCTTCATGAGGCCAGGGTACGTTTCAATCTCGACTTGTATAAATAGGTCTTACCTATTTCCACCAGACGACAAGTCTCGGTCGGAGAAAAACACAACACTCTCGAGAAAAGGCAACTTTGCAAGCTCTCCAAAAAGCTTTCATCTCTTGCAAGCTTCCGAAGCTTTCACTTTCGATACAAGTCGAGACACTACTCTCCCGGGTATTCACGGGGTCTCAACACCTTTCTTTGCTTCCCTCCCCCAAATCAACCCTTCTCCTCCACTTTGTGACCGAAGCAAGTGCGGAACGGCCATTTCTTGGTTTAGGCCGGATTTGTGCAGATTGATCTCTCGAATCTAGAAAGTGCTCACGTGCAACACATTTGTTTAGGGTTTAAACTAGTTTCTCACTCACATACCGAATTTACCAAAATCAGTGAAAAACGATTTTTACCCATAAACAATAGGAAAGAATAAAATTTAAAAGGCTAAGAAATTAAATTGTATCAAACAGATTTGTACAAATATTAATAAAAGAAAGAACACAAACAGAAAAAATAAACATCTATGAAAAAAAAAAGATAATCCCCATTAGATTTTTTTTTAGAAAATAAATAAATTGTGAAAACTAAAATCAAAATATTAAGGCCACGTGGATGGTGATGTTATAACTTTCGAAATACACTCTTTTGGTAGGTATGTAGAGCTTTGTAAGAGTATCACATTCCCAAAAAATTAGCTTCAAATCTGTTACCCAGATTTGAACATGCACTTAAAACTCTAAACAAATCTAACATGCACTTAGTTCATTAGTATGAATTTATGCATCAAATCCCACTTGAATATCATGTCTCAAATTCTGCTATTTATTGCCTTGTCGCTACTACTGCTGCTTCAACCATAAAGTCACCGTCTTTACCAAAGAAGAAAGTTCCAATTTATAACACCTTGATCATCCTTACCAAAAACTTCACCATTCCACAAACTAAACAAAGGTGCGGTGGCCTATTCAAACTTGCAATTTATCCAATTATACCACAACAATTACTTGGGTGTATGTTGTCTCCCTATTTAGTGGGACGGAAGGGTCTGGGTATAGCAATCATCTGCACATGGTAATCAATAACTTAGTGACACCCAAGATTTGATCCAAGTAGGTCTTTACAAAGGCAAAATAAATATGGTATCACGTCCGCCTATAAATACGGTCTTCACGACGAAAATACATGAGTGCAAATTTACTATTATTATAAGCACGCACGTCCAGCATGGAAAAAACAAAATTACTGTGTAATTATCCCAAATGACCCATCAAAATACATAATTAGGAGGAAACTATAAGGAAAATGTCAAGAACACTACAACTTTTATGGAGCCTTCATGGTACCAATAGCTTGCTTAAAAAACATCATGTGAGAAATATTAACAATGGTAACATCATTCAAGTATAGATGTACAACAAATTTTACTCTTATAATTTATGTATCTGAAATGATATTAACATTATTGGAAGTTTGTATTGCAGTCACGACTTGAATAGACATCATCTCACTTAGTCAAATGGCTATACACTCCTTTCCCTTATGCCCTGCTTGTGTGTTTTGGAGGTCGAAAAAGATTTAAAATAGAACAACGTATGAGTTCCCTTTCTTTCAGATAGATTAATTGATAACTTCATATTTCAGCAGATATCCCAAATGATGAAATCGCAAAACAAAGTACATAGAGAAATACTGACTCGTTGTTTAGCAATTTTCTGTATCAGCCTTTGCCCGCCAACACCAACAGCAGCTGAAGTTACTGAAACTACTCAAAGCTTCAAGTAAATGCAAAAAATCCTCATCATCAGAATGATTAACCAGCACTTGTAATTGAAACCCAAGGCTACAACGTATACTTAACCACCACCAGATGTGGCTGCTGCTACTGTAAAACAACTCCTAACTACGTACTTTCTCATCCCCAGTAAACATGGGTATGCTGCACTCTAAAAATGAAATTTCATTTTAAACTGAACAAAATATCTAAGAGCCAAGTGGTGTTCTTTTTTACCTTAAGAAAAAACAAAGTTCCAAGAAAAATCCAAATTTCAGACTTAAACTTCCACGCAAAATCCACTTCATGTAACACATTTTCCTATAAATCTTTACTGACATTGAATGCATGCATCCATGAAAATCCTAAACCACCAGCACTACTGCCAACATCGCTCTTCATCAGACCCTGCATCCAAGTTCATCTCTCCACCTACTTACCTACTTCTTTGTTACCAGTTCGCACCGATAACTGACCATCCTACGAAGTACAAACACCAAAGAGTTTAGAAACACGACATCAACTTTATGTCTTTAAAAATAAAAAAACTAGTCTAACAATGCGGCAGTATCCTCTCTGCCACCTGTAACAAATTTCCAGCACTTATTAAAAGTAACATTATAACAAATTTCACTCTATTTTTGTTAACTCAAAGAACTCGTACCTTTTAATTTCCAATTCCACCTTCAAATGTAGGTCTCTACAGTTCTAAAAGAAGATGTACAACAAACTCCTCTCCTGTAAGCTGTTTAACAGAGAAGACAGAACAATCACAGCAAATAAAACTAAAAAAAAAAAAAAATCCAAACCCAGATAGGAGTTAGAAAGTAATAGAGTGGAAATAGACGGACCATAATCAATACACTTTCCAAAATTATGAGTATTGCTTACACGATTAATAACATAATACACTGGTTCTAACAATAAAACCGATTAATTTTAGGGGAACCTCGCAATCAACCAATGTACATCCATTAAAGAGGAAAAGATACTCACATTCTGATCCATAAGATGAATCTCAAGACCCCATACTTGCCCACTCCTTTTGCTTTCGATTTTCCACACCTTCAACACCAATGCTTTTACAACCTGATTAGCTTCTTGGTTTGGTTCGAGATCAATGAACGGTGAATAAACTGTCCCTGCAGCCCTGTTAACCACTGCAAGGCAATAAAGAAACAACAAATCGATAAACAGAACCATCAATAACCAATAAAATCGAATATCAAATCGCAGATTCACTAAAAAACCAAAACAGAAACTCCCACTAACCTTGTCCCTGAATCTCCATTGATACCTGATGTTCCTCCTTACACTGAACGTATGATATTAACCCGATACTTATTCTTAAAATCAAAAAGATATCGGTTGTTTTATACCCTACCCTCCGTCCGAACATGAAAAGACATGAGCTCTGCGCAGCTTATATATATATTTCTCTAACCCAAACTCCACGAAACTTCCTTCTATCCTGTTATAGAATTAACTGCCAATGATAGAACTTGGTATTAACTGCAATGTGGATGTAAATATAGTATTAACTGCAAATGATAGAATTTGTTTCCATCGATTAGATAAAACGACCGCAAATTTTAAAATTTGACGTAAACATAGCATTAACTGCCAATCATAGAATTGACCGATTTTAGATTACTTCCGATAAAAAATTTCTATAAAAACTTAGATTACTCCGTTAATAGCCGACAAAAAAGTTACATAAAAACTTATTTGGGTTGATTTTTCTTTTGATATAGAAATTCTTTGATTTTTTTCTAAAAAGAGAATGTTTCGACAATTACCCTAAAGATCTTTTAAGATTTCTTTTTCATTAATTTCTCACGAAAGAATCTTGTAAAAACCTTTTTCTTTTACTTTTTTTTGGTAGCTTGGCATTAAACTGAAAGCGGAAATCTAGTAGCCTTATACCCCTTATTCATATTTCCATAACTTGGTAACCACGGAATTTCCCGGAATTTCTTTTAACTAAATAAGCTCTTTTTCTTCACTAAATTTGGCATAAGTTAAACTGCAAAGATTCTATGTATTATTAAAAATATTTAGCCTAATTAGCAAATATCTTTCGCTAAATTTGTTATTCTTAAAGTCGTACTTCCCAACATTTAGCCTAATTTATTGTACGATTATATTCTTGTCGTAAATATATCAAAACCATTTTTAGCATTAATATAAATATAGTAGCGCGGTTATATTCTTGCTGAAAGTATATAAAATTAACTGAAATTAAAATTCCGAAAATTTAATTCAAGATACACTATATTTCTTAAAACAATTCCTCCAAAATTAGTTTGATTATTATTTTACTATAAAATTACGGTAACAAATTCTATTTATAGTTTATTTTGCCAAAAATGGCTCGCTCTCTTTTTTTTCTCTATTTTTATCTTAAATCCACAGAAATAGCCATCCAAAATCGAAAATCTATTTGTTGTTGCAAAAAAAGAAAAAAAATTTATGGAAGTTAATAAGATTTTATTTGGTGAAAGAATCTCCAAATATTCATGCCGAAAATATATCTCCAAATTATATTTTCAGAAGTTCTAGATTATTAAACTAAAATATCTTTATAAAAATCTTCAATCTCCTTTTATGTTGAAATAATTTACTCTATTTTTTCTTATATGGAAATTCTCGGATTTTTTCCAAAAAAAATATTTTACGTTTTTTTTTTCCGAAAATCTTTGTAGGTTTTTTAGGTTTTTTTTTTTTTTTTTTTGTAGATTTTTTTTTTTGAATTATATATGGATATCCACCGTATATCCAAAATTAGATTTTTTTGTTAAATTTTTCACAAAATTAGATTTTTTTCCACCGTATATGCACAATAATTACGTAAAAGATATCCCGGATTAACAGCAATTACCACCGTATACACAATATATCCCAACATTAATTACCAACATATATCCCACTTTAAGAATGTTCCATATATGTAAACTATTACCAGTAATTACGAATGTTCGGTTATAATGATCGAATATTCTCGAGTCAACTCTAGAAATCTCTTGTAATACCCTACAATCAGTATATACATATATATATATATATTCTTCTTCAGCGACAGAACTAGTCATTGAGGATTCATTCATTGGTTACTCATCTTATCAAAAATTCCTAGAGACAGCGAGAAAGAATAAGAGTAGAGAAAATGGCAGGCAGGAATTTGAAGATGAGTTTTGTGATGGTGATGCTAATATTGGGAATGCTTGTTGGGAAGAGTACTGCACAAGATGATGATTATGACAATATGGACATTCAGTGTTGGTATAGATGCGTGTCAGATTGTCGATTAAGAGAAGATGCTAGTCCAAATATATGTCCCTATGCTTGTCACATAAAATGTGAAAGGGATCTGGCTTCTCTCGGTAAGGTTACCTCTGCTGCATACGGCTACTGCAAACTTGGTTGTGCAGTTTCCAACTGTATCAACAAAAGCAGCGCTCAAGCTCTTCGTGGACAGGAATCGATGGATTGTTATAAATCCCATTGCGGTAAAGAATGCACCAAGTATTAAGAAAGATGGATCAATCGAATAAGATGGATTGTATTGTTGATCCATTACTATATTTATCTTGTTTGCCGAAAATTTTGCAATAATTTAGCTTCTCTTTTTAATAGGTTTTGCTATCCAAAAAGGGCTTGCAGCGCAGCTTGTTGCTCGTTTGCCTTCTATGTAAAAGACTTTTATTTATTCAATAAAATAAGTTGTTATTAAAAAAAAAGAAATTAGGATAATTGACAGGCTTTCTCAGAAAAGAAAAAAAAAATAAAAAAAAATAATGGTAAGTCACAATGGCAAACAAGAAACACAGTTGCGAGCACAACGAAGCATGAAGATATTTCTATTTGTTCTTTCCTTTGCAATCGTGTTTACAGTTTCATGTTTCATATCATTGGAAGTATATATAAATATTTTATAGTTACTGTTCAAAAATATTGCCAATTTTTGGATTCAATATGGTACGGGCCTTGAGTTTCTAATAGCGGAACCCCCTTCTTAATAAAGAGGTTGCAAGATTTGTTACCGGTCTTGAGTTTGTCCAATTTTGAGCGTTGACCGGCTAGTTGATTATGGACTTAGGTCAGCACGAATGTTCTTCAGCCTCTCCATTGTAATCAAAAGAAGATAAAAGAAATGATGAGAAGGCATTCAGTGTTTCGCGTTGTTTCTGTTCTCGAAACCCTGACCCAAAATCAAATGCTTTCTCCTCTTCGTTACCAGTTGTGGATCTTGATCAAATGGGAGTCTTTGGATTTGGATCTTAGGCTAATTAATAAATGCCCCGGGTTACTTGGATAGTTTAAGAGAATTCAACAAGAAAATGTACAGGCAAACCAAACCAAGAGTCACAAAAATGGCCCCAATTAACAAAACATTCATAGAACTGAGAAGATTATACGATACCAAAATATATCCCATTTCATTTCATTCACAATTACCACCGTGTACATTACAATTATACCAGATGAACTAGCAAAAGAAGAAGAAAAAACAAGACTATTTGAAGTACATGACATTTACCCGTTGAGGAAAGCGTCGACCCATCCACAAGATAGACATATGAACTTTATATGCGCCACCAGGATGAGCTTCATTCTTTTCATAAGCTACCAAAATCAGTTTAAATTCTCCCAAATGAAACCCAAATGTGTGATCACTTTTTAATAGTTTTGCACTCACGACATGATCTAATGTTAAGCTTTTGTTTGCATTATTGTTGTGTGTTCGTATTGCCGAATTTGCTTTATACAGCATACTATTTTGATTCTTTTTGTAGATCTCTTTGCCGCCGTCATCATCGTCCTTGTTGACCAAGATTAGTACTGCGATGATAACAGTAATGAATATCAAAAGAAACATCAGGGAACGAAGAGTCTTAGTAGGAAAAGAAGACGAAGGTTTGGGTTCTCGTCTCATCTTCATTTCCTTGATTTAGGCCGCTTTTTTTCTCCCTTTCGGCTTTCTTCTTTCTAGTGTTTTTAGTCGTCGCATGTAATGAAACTAGGGTTTGGAGAATGTACG